>LPNX010956260.1:49540-69204 GCA_001517045.1 Pseudotsuga menziesii | reverse complement strand
ATGTATGTATGTATGTATGTATGTATACATATATATATAGATGTATATATACATATGTATATATATGTTATTGCCAATTACAAATGAAGATTTATTGAGCTAAGTTTTATATTTTACATAGAAAGTTGGTAACATTGTTCATTTTGTCCATAAGCAAGTCCACAAATCTAAACTTAAAATAATAAACACAATATAGAGAAGATTGAATAGTAAGACCATATCAAAGAATTAACCTTGTTCATATTCAAAAATAACGTTTCAATTAAAATCACATTTGAAATATAATCATGTGGGTCCTTCTCGAAGTTAGGGTGAAGCTAATGGGTCTCTCAGCATAAACAATAAACTCATGATGAGCACCAAACAATAATGATGTCCTAAAATAATGGAAAATGGGTTTAGAATTCTAACTCAATGGAATCGATCATAAAACAAAAGTCCACTGCAAAAAACAAATAACATAAAATGCAAAGTGGGAAAACCTATTTCTAAATGAAAATAGATTAAAATGCAAAATGAAAAACCATATTCCTAAATACTAATTAAGAAACATATAATTCAAACATCAAGGAATGCCAAGATAAAAACACTTAGTGCCTCTTGGATTCCGCCATCATACACGCTGCTTGTCAGCAAACACTCAGACTACGCGAAACAGAGGGATAAACACCCGCCCTAATAAAGTGAAGCGAAAGTTGTAAAAATTTACAACAAGCCCTTCCATATGATACAAAACTTCAATGCCCTTCCATACTATTCAACAAGACTTCAATGGATTAAAAAGATCTAAATCTGGAATTTTTTTTTGACTTAATGCTTAGGAATCTTCATGAGATTTTTTAAATGCATAAATTGTCAGACACAATGGCTTATCGAGAAGGGCGGGGGGGTGGGGGGGCGTGAATTGGAAAGCTTGGACTTACTTCAATTTTCACTTCTTCAAGCTCTATAACTTAAGTCATCATTTCACATTCAACTCAACATCATATTCATCAGTGGACTATGCATCAATAATCAATTCATTCATCAAATACAAAGCATAATCATCAACACATTGCACAAGAGACACAAGATATCATGTTTGTAATATTTTTGTATTTCAACGGCTATGACCGTGAGGTAAATCAACACCTATTGAATCCGAAGCATCTACTTCTATCCAAGACTCTGGTTGGTATTTTCTTAGATCCTACTAAGAAAATGGTTACAAGAGCCAGCTTGTATTTATACACACATTACATCACATACACCATCATGACATTAATCCATCATTACGGCTCTGTTCATCATTCTCATATCAATGTTCTGCTTGTAGGTTAGTCTTCAACAGCTCATGAAATTCATGTCACTGCTGTCACCATCCTTCTGTGCATGCATCATATCTTCATAATGTCTTCTGCTGAAGGTATCACTACCACCTCATCATTGTCAAATCAAACATCACTCAATCACCACTCACACATGTCACTGTGTAATCATTATATCACTTGTTACTTGACACTTATTTTGCTGTAGGTGTCACAGTCAGGAATATCATTGTCAAGGTAAGCATATAATCCTTGTCAAGTTCACCACAGTCAAGCATTCATCTTTGGGACTATCAAGCATCAACATAGACTTGGATTGTCATCACAACTCAACCTGTCAACACTTCAATCTTGGATTGTCAAAGACTTCAAGAGAGGACTGTCAAAACACTTCAAGAAAGCACTATCATCTCTTCAAGTGTTGAGCTATGACTTCATCACAAAAGTGTTTAGGATGTCAACTTCATAAATGGGTTGTCATAAAACTTTGAAAAACAACATCCCAATGTATCACTTCAAGGCATTCACATACACTGTCGTTACTAAATACTTTCATGCTAGCATGAAATACCAAGATCATATGCACAAGTTCAGATCTGGTGTATGTATAAAAACAAATATTAAATCCATGCCTCGGAGTGATGAAACATGAAACCATAGTTGTGGAAACCACCTTATCAAACTGTGGATGACCTTAACCCAAAACTTCGGGACTGCTGCTACACAAAAATCGAAGAGGAAAAAACTTACTGTTGCTTTGCTACAACCTCTGTCACCGTACATTGAAATTCTGAGCACAAGAAAAAACTTCCAAAAATGAGCTAAATCATCCTCCTCTACTGCGGCTTTGTTGCTGCCTTATATCAGTCCGAATTGCTTCAGTCACACCCAAAATTCGTAGCTCTTCTTACCCATCGAATTTCCCTTACATTAACGAGGTCATTTGCTGGTTATAAATACTGATTTTTCCATGATTTTTTCACTGAGCCGACCTGCCATTTTTTTGTATTTTTACTTTTAAATTAGGATTTTATTTGGAGTCAACTTGATGTGTATTTGCCTTTTTATTTTTATATTCATTTAATTATATTATCCTGAGCCGACCTAGCATTTTGTTCAAATTAATATTGATTAAAAATCTTTATTTACTAAGGAGAAAGGGCTGCTTTTAAGGCCATTTGCCTTAGCCATGTCAAAGGCTTCTTGAAGCACACAACTTCATCAAGGATCCAAAAATTTTAGTATGGGATTCTTCCAGCATTCATAAGTGACATACATGGCTTCAAACATTAATCAATGTGTGCGAGATCCAAATTCCCATAAGCAGAGAAGCGTCATCAAACATGCCATGTCATCTATATCAACAACCTTTGTCATTAATGACTTCAACCTTTTCATCAATGCCCTCCAATGCCATGTCATCATACTTGCTCATCATGTTATCTTCAAATGACCACAATATGGGTCATTTGGCTCATTAGGTGTCCTAATGCGCACATCTAAAGTCCTTATGCTTTGTCATCTCTTGCCATCATCAATTTGAAATTTGTCATTAATGTTGTCATCAATGACAATCATAGACAACCATATCCCCCTTTCTCATTGATGTCAACCAATATTTCTCTCCCCCTTTGACATTAATGACAAAGGGCCAATTAGCCATTTAAGGCTTCACAATACCCCAAATTTTTTTAGCTTTGAATGCATCATTTTAACTTTTGATCTGAGCTTTGGATCATCTTCAAATTCCACATAAGTGCTCCCCCTTTCAAATAGGCTACTTGAACTGCTGAGATTTTTCTCTCATCATTTGTCATCTTCATATTTGCTCCCCCTATCAATATGCCTCTTCAAACTTCAACAAGACTTTGTCTAGTAATATCATAAAAGATTAGCATGCATTAACATCTTAGTCAAAAACAGGCTGGAAAATATTCTCTACAACATTCTCTAGTACATTGCTTCATTGAAGCTTCATTTTTCCAAGAGTAACAAGCCCGAGCTTGTCCACTTTAACCTCACCAAAACTGATCTGACCTTCTCTGATTTTGTTACAGCAGGTAAGTAGTATTCGGACTTTTTCTTTGTCAAAAACATAAATAAAATCTGCTCCAATTAGCCCTTTATTGACCTCTACAACAAGCCTAGTTACTCCTTCAACATAATTAAAACTGTCACAAAATCTTGGATTCTTCCTTATGCACAAATAAGTTCCCTTTACTTTTATCTCACCAAAAATTTATACTTTTTCTCAGCTGTTCAAACTCAAATTTAAGTCAACTCTTTTACCTGTCATATTCATTAGAGAGAATTTGAGGTAAAAAATGGGCCTCAAAAGGACCAAAATGTACTATAAAAATCAACCAATTACATTCTAGTAGATGACATCATCCCCCATGGTTGATGTGGCATTGCATGAGTTAAGAATGCTTATTTGTCACATTTTCTATGGTGGATGAAAATCCATAGTTAACCAAGGTAGTGGTACAAGTACTTTTAAGTCATAAAGTGAAGTACTCACAATAAAAGTCATTTCACACTTTCTCATAAAATAATATTATTTTTATTTTCAAGTAAAGTACTCACAATTCACTTTCTCATAAAATAATATTATTGTCATTTTCAAGTAAAGTACTCATAATTCATAAAAATGTCTTTTCACATTTTTCTATGAAATAATATATTGTCATTTTCATGTTTTTTAATTTTAAATTATATATTCACTCAATTGTATTTAATATCATAATGTCAAACTAATATATATATATATATATATATATATATAATCTTGTACTTTTAAAATAAATTAAATTCATGAATGATGATGGGGTTTGTTGGACTGCCTATTATTTGCTTAACCGCTCCCGGCAATTGGAGTCCCTCCTCATAATCGTGGACTAGTACCAACCAGTTTTTAAAAAAAGTGGGAATTTCATTTTTGCCGGCTCTGTCACCTTCTTCGCTCGTCGTTTTGGGTGGCGAACCGCCTTTTTTGGATGTGTTGGCTGTCCCTGTACAACAACTTGTCCTTTTGATTGGGTCTGTCGGGATGTGGCTTTATTAGGGTTTGTCTGAGTTATAGTCTTTGCCTGTTGTCTTTCGATTAGCTTTCCAAAGAGTCGGTGTTGGTTTTTATCCGGTGGGTATCCAAGCTTTCTTTGTCTCGGTCTTCTAGACTGGCATGGTTCTCCGTTTATTTTGAGATTTGGGCTAACCCTGTTGTTACTTTCGATAAGTCTTGTGGCATTGGGGTTTGCCTCTTGTTCTTGCGCTCTCTTTCTTCTTCTTGAGGTTGATTTTCCCCTGGTTATTTGTCTCCGGATGGTATTGGAGTTGAAATCTTTGGGGCTGTTTTTTCTGGGGTTCAACAGTCTTATTTGTTATTTGGGCCGGTTTAATATTCAATGCCCCTTTGCTTGGATCTCGCCCTATTAATGCGGGGTTCTGGTTCTTAACGACACTTTGGGGTTTGAAGCCTACTGTTATATGATTTCTTCATTCTATCATTGATCAAGTTTCTTTTTTTCGTCGCTCCTGTTGGGATTTCTGCTGATTTATCCTTATTTGTTTGACCATTTTTGTTATCTGGAATATAATCGGTAATTGAGGTATTATTATCGGTTTCCGTTTATTGATGGATCCTTCCAGGGTTGGTAAGATATTGGACGTTTTTTATGGATATATGCTGATGCTTATCTGCATTGCCGAAAAATGTTTCTGTCTGGCCTGCTAGGGCTGGAGATACTGTTGGCATTCTGGTTAATTTGTTATTTTTTTCTGGGTGAGACAGTCATATATATCATTTGTTCCGGTTTTATATTTGATGCCTAGGCTCGGGTCTCGCCCTATTGATGCGGGATTTTGGTTCTTATTGGCACTTTGGGGTTTGAAGCCTGCTGTTATATGATTTCTACATTTTATGCCGGTTATGTTATCTGATATTTGTTTTAAAAGTCTGATATCTGTTATATAATGGCTTATCTGTATGAATTTCATGGCTGTTTGGTATGCTATTGATGAGGTGCTATTCTCTATATGGACTGTTTCTGGCTTTAGGTATGTATTGATATTTAGGAGACGACTGTCTACCCTTCATGTGTTTTGATCCTATCTATGCCAGGTATATTATCTGAGATCTGCATTTTGGAAACCGGATTTTGATTTTGTTTTTGTGCCAGGTTGTTTATACTGCCTACAAGATTTGGGTTTCTGGCTTCTTTGGCGATTTGGGGGTTTAACTGTCTGCTAATTTATGATCCTATCTGTGTGATTTTTCATTAAAGCATTTGTATCAGTGCCCTTTAGTTATACAACACAATGACCGGGGTCTGATTTTGATACTCCTTGTTGTGATGGTTTGGCCTGATATGCTGTTGTATTGAGATAGTCGGTCTTGAAATTTTATTTGCCGGTTATGCCCTATTGATCAGGTTTCGTTCTGGATATTAATCGGAATAATCTGGGGAATGAATGTCTGCAATTAATATAACATCTTTTATATCGGTCGTGGTTACTGAGGTTATTATTTAAATTCTTGATATTCAGCCATTTCCTGCTGATTGCCTATTTGATGGAGATACGTATTTGAGGGTCTGTTATTGATGAGGTGATGTTCTATTCTGGGACTGGTTTGGCTTTTTGGTTGTGATTGTTTTTTCATGGGATCCGAATGTCTTCCTTCCATATATATTGATCCTTTCTATGGCGGAATCAACTTCTGAGATTTCTTTTAGGAGATTTGAGCCAGATCCCTATATTTCTGTTTGCTCTAAGTCCGGGGTTTCTACTTGTTAGTTTATTTATTTGATTGAGTTTTTTTGATCTGTTCCGAGATCTGCTTTCTGGAAAGCTTATTCCTTGGCCCTGATGGTAGAGACCCATGATAGGTCTCCAGACCCTAGAGCAGACCATGGTCCTACTCGATATCAGAGGCGTCGGAAGGCAAAGGCCTACAAAGTTCTGGAAGGGAAACTTCGCTATGTGGTGGGGAGGGATATATATATGGATAGGGTGGAAGCTCTGAGTCGTCGGGCATTAATTGGGAGGCTAGAATATGCTTCCATGGAGAAAAAAGACTGGGTTTCCTGGGCTGCTGAGTATTGGAAACCTTTTCTAACCTATGTTCCTACTATCAGCTTGCTAGTTCGGGGCTGGATCGTTTTTGTCTTCTTAGAGGATTCCCATGCCTCTGAGGTCTTATTCCATCTTTGGAGGGTGGGTCAGGGTTCTTTAGTTCTTGATCGATGGCATGTTAAATTTGATCCAGTGAGAGAAAGAGTGAAAAAATGCCATCTGTGGGCAATTCTCCCAGGGCTTCCTTTCCCGCTCTGGAATCGATCTCTTTTGGAAGGAATTGGGAACACTATAGGTCGGTTTGTAGCTCTAGAAGATGATTTCATGAATTCCTTTGATAAGAGGAAGGCAAAATTTCTTGTTGAACTTGATATCACTAAAGACCTCCCAGCTGAAGTTGAGATTCTCTGTCATGAGCGTTTGTTTATACAACGTTTGGATTTTCAGGGCATTCCCTTTAGGTGCAATGTGTGTAGAGAGACTGGCCATTTGCGCCGTGACTGTCCTTCTTTCAGAAAGAGAGTGGTCAAGCGCTCTTTATCGGATTCTTTTGTTAATACTCCTTTAATTTCTCCATCCGAGGCTTGTTCATCTCCGATTCAAAATGTCTCCTCTACTGCTCAATTGAAAAATGCTATTACTTTATTTGGGGAAGTTTCAGATCTTGATCTGGATATTATTGACTCAGTGATTAGCAGCAAAAAAATCCTTCTCAGTCATGTAATCTTTCTATGGAAACTGATCCTGTAGTCCCTTCGAAGCCTGCTTTTTTGGAGCCTGCTCCTATTAGCCCTTCTCATGCTCCGGATCCTCCATCTGCTTTGAATTTGATTGATGTCTTTCCTAATTCCTCTCCTTCATCTCCTTGCCCCCTGGAAGTTGTTGCCCCTCCTCCTTTGTTCACTGAGGAATATTCCCCCCCCTTACCAAATAAGGGGCCTTCGACTTACGAAACACCTCCTCTTAGCCCAACTATTTCTCCTTCTTTCAAAGACCCTTCTTTGCAAAAAAATCTGAACATTTTCTCGGATAAGACGCCCCTTTCTCCTTCAGTTCTCCCACTAGACTCAATCAGATTTGAGAATGTCACTATCAGAAGAAAGAAAAAATCTACTAAGCCACCTTTTGATTCTTTGGATTTAGCCCCTGCTCCTTACACCCCTTTATCTATGAGATTAAAACCTGCAGACCGTACTTCTTCCTCTCCACCTCCCCGGGTCCTTAGAGCTTTGACCCCTCTCCTTCCTGATTCTTAATGCGTATCATTTCCTTGAATATCTGTGGTTTGGGGGGATCTGCCAAACAAAAAAGCCTCCGTCTCTTACTGACTTCTCTTTCTCTTGATTTAGTTCTCCTACAAGAAACGATGACTAGTCCTTATCCAGCCTTATTTGCTTTTTCCAAAATCTGCCCGGGTTGGGAGTTTTGTGCCCTTAGCTCAAAAGGTCTCTCTGGGGGATTAATCTCTGACTGGAATCCGAAACTTTTTAAATGAAAAGCTTGTCATACTGTTGCTGGTATTTTACTGAAAGCCACTATTCGGGGTTCTGCTTTAAAGCTCTCCATTCTTAATTGCTACGGCCCTTATCACAATCGTGATTCTTTTTGGAATGATGTTGCCTCGGGAGGTCTCCTTTCGCTGCCTAATCTCATCTTAGCTGGGGATCTAAATATTACTCTTTCTACCTCAGAAATATGGGGTTCTAAAGCTCTATTAGACCCTTTGAGCCCATATTTCTCAAAGCTTTTCCCGGATCATAACCTTGTGGATGTGGCTCCTCCCCGTGCTGGCCCTACCTGGAGGAATGGAAGGATTGGGGAAGAAGGCATATCGAAAATACTTGATCGGTTTATGTTATCTGAACAGCTGGTCAGCTCTCTTCCCAAGTATAGAACTTGGACTCACAGATGTGGGATTTCAGATCACTTCCCTATTGTGTTGGAATGTTTAGCTCATCAAAGGTCTAGTGCTTATCCTTTTAAGTTTAATCATACTTGGTTAAACAATGAAGATTTTGTTCAAATGGTTCGCTCCGAATGGCCACTTATTCAATCGAATCCCTCTTTGTATGCCATGAATGATCTTTCCTACAGACTTCGAGCTCTTAAAGAAAAGGTAAAATCATGGACTAAAGCTGAAGCCATAAAAATGAAAGATAAATCTGTGGCTTTGGAAGAAGAAATCAACTGTCTTCTCCGCTCCTCTCAGTCTGCAATATTAAACCTAGATCAGCAATTAAAGCTGAACTCTCTCAAAGTAGCTCTTCAACAAGTGACTGATCACGAGATTTCTTCTGCAAGACTTCAAAGTAGAATTACCTGGGCTCTTAAGGGAGATGTTAATACCAAATATTTTCATGCGGTGGCTTCAGCCCGAAAAAATCATAATGCCATTTGGAGTCTTAAAGATGGATTGGGTAATTGGGTTTCAGATGATCAAAGTCTAAAAACCCTTGGTATTCAATATTTTAAGACCATGTTTGAAGATGATAAGCTGACAAATCTGGAATCCCAGCTGAAGGTTATTCGTCTCTTTCCCTCTTTTATCAGTCTGGAGGATAAGGAATCTTTTTCTAGCCCTGTTACAATGATGGAAGTGGAAAAGGCTCTTCATCTCTTTAAAAAAGATAAGGCCCCCGGGCCAGATGGATGGCCAGTTGAGTTCTACTTGTTCTTTTTTTATCTTTTGGGCCCTCTCCTAGTTCAGGTGGCAGAATCAGCTAGAACCATGGGCAAAGTGATTCCTGCTCTTAACTCAACCTTTCTGGCCCTTATCCCCAAGACAGACCCGCCTGTATCTTTCGCTGATTATCGGCCTATATCCCTTTGTAATCTCTGCTATAAACTGATATCCAAAATTGCAGCGTTGAGGCTTAATCCCTTTCTGGATTCTTCTATTTCTCCTCAACAATTTGGCTTCTTAAAAAACCGGCTGATCCTTGAACCTATAGCTATTACTCAAGAAGTCTTACATACTGTTAATTCCAGACACAAATGTGCCCTCATCCTTAAACTGGATTTATCCAAAGCCTTTGACAGAGTTAATTGGACCTACATTCGTCTTCTCCTTATTCAGATTGGGGTCCCACTTGTTGGAGTTAATTGGATCCTAGGTTGCATCACTTCAGCCAACTTTGATGTTCTTGTTAATGGATCTTCCTCCTCTTTCTTTCCTGCTTCTCGAGGATTAAGGCAGGGATGCCCTTTATCCCCCCTCTTGTTCATTTTGGTTATAGAAGGGCTTAGTCTTCTGATTGAAGATGCAAAAAAGCATGGGAAGATTAAAGGCATAAAAGTTTCTTCAAAGCTTTCGCTCACCCATCTTCTATTTGTAGATGATGTGATCTTATTTGGTTTGGGATCCTTTGAGGAATGGTTGGCCATTAAATCCATTCTTGATACCTTCTGCGAGGCCTCAGGCATGAGCATCAATGTGAATAAATCTTGTTTTCTACAAAATGGTATGGAAGAGGAAATTCTTCAAAGAATCACCGATATTCTCCCTTATAAGACTGAAGATT
Organism: Pseudotsuga menziesii; assembly: GCA_001517045.1. Classification (NCBI taxonomy): domain Eukaryota; kingdom Viridiplantae; phylum Streptophyta; class Pinopsida; order Pinales; family Pinaceae; genus Pseudotsuga; species Pseudotsuga menziesii. The sequence goes on along the minus strand of LPNX010956260.1, from coordinate 59,303 downwards.
TCCGGAAAGGTTTTAGTTATTTGGGCTACTACCTAAAACCATCTGGATATTTGGTTAAAGATTGGCTCTGGTTGGTTTTGAAATTTGAGAAGAAAATATCACATTGGACAAACAGACTCCTCTCCATAGGAGGTCGACTTGTCCTCATTCGTGCTGTACTCTCAAGCATACCAGTCTACTGGATGGATCTGGTTCCGATTCCTTCTTCAATCCTAGACAAACTTAGGAAGCTGATCTATTCCTTTCTATGGGGATCTTCTTCAAGGAAGAAAAAATTTCATCTAGCAGACTGGCATCTTTTGGCTAAGCCTACTTCTCTTGGTGGCTGGGGTATAAAACATCTCCCTAGCTTTAGTTTTTCATTGAGAATGAAATCTTTTTGGTGGGAAGTAAACAACAAGGGTATCTGGAATCTTCTCATTACTGTCAAATACCTGAAAAATAAACCTTTTCACCTTTGGCTCAGGGAAAAAAACTTCATTTTCAACAATGCTTCTATTATCTGAAAGGGCTTTATTGCTACTTTGGCTTGGATCGGTAAAGGAATTATCTGGCAAGTTGGAAATGGTGAATCCATTTATCTGGGTGCAGACCCTTTTGTGGGTATGTGATCCTCTTTTTCCTTGCCTAGAATTTTACGAGATTATTTAGAGGATTATGGTATTTGTACTTTAGCTCAGGCTCGCAATCAAACTCCCAATGCCACAGGTTGTTGGTTCTCTGCAGATGATCTTGATCTTATCGGTGATTGGAAAACTATATGGGAAAATTATGTTAGAGGCTTGGAATTTGGCCGTATACGGCTCAAGGATCAAAATGATATTTTATCCTGGTCTCATGATAATTATACAGGGCTGTTATCTGCTGCTGAAGGTTATTCCTGTGTAATCTCTGATTGCTGTTCAGAATTAAATGACAAAGTTCTGAAAATCTTATGGACTGTGACTATTCCTTTGAAAATAAAATGCTTTATCTGGTTATTGATTTATCAGAAAATATTAACCTGGGAGCATCTGCAGTCTAGAGGATTCTATGGGCCAAGTAGATGTGTTCTTTGTGAAGGAAACCTGGAATCTATCCATCATCTATTCTTCAGCTGTCCCTTTTCTTCCCGTATTTACTTTCATTTTGAGAAAAAATTCAACTGCTCTTTTCCCATTTCCAACTCTGTTCATTCCTTTCTGGACTTTTGGTTTTCTCGTACTGCGAGCTCTGCTCCTTACAGATACCTACCACTGTTTATTTTTTGGGGAATCTGGCTATTAAGAAATCTCTGCATATTTGAAAATAAGAAACCTGCCTCCTCGTTGTTGATTTCCAAAATTGATGGAATGATAAACACTTACCCTGTGCCTATGAAAAGTCAAAAAATCCGCAATATTGGCCCTGAACCGGTAAAATGTTTCCCATGTGGCTTCTTTGATGGAGCAGCCGCAGAGAATATAGGTGGATCGGGTTATGTGATTTTTATCAATGATTCACATTACTTCAGTTTTTCAATGGGCTGTGGGAGCAGTTCAAATACTAGAGCTGAGTTATTGGCTTGTTGGGGAATACTTAGAGTCAGTCTATTGATGGGTATTCCATTGCAGCTTATTTATGGAGACTCCATGGTTATTATCTCTTGGCTTAACATAAATTCTGCACTTGATGTTCCATCTCTGATGCACTGGTGTTATGACATAAGACTTATGCTTCAAAAGGACCCGCCGATGATCTTTAAACATACATATCGAGAGAATAATTCACTGGCAGATGCACTTTCCAAACAAGGCCTGAAATTGGATATGGGAGTTGTTTCTTTTTCAGAAACTTTAGATGGTTTAATTGTGAATCATGGCAATCTCAATCTCTTTTAGAGTAGCTGATTACTTCTTTTATTCAGCGTGTTATCAGCAGTTGACAGAGTATCATTTTATGTTCTTGTTGAGTTCTTCTTGCCAACATATATTGCTCTGATTGTATGTTTTGAAGTTCATCTTCGATATTTCTCAGTACTTTCTGACCTGATTTATCAGGGATGATGAGAAACGTCTGCTACGATCAGACTTTTTCCTTTTTGTTTCTACTGTTATGTTATTGTCACTTGTACTCATATGTGATGAATCCAGATCAGCAGCTGTTATGTATTATCACTTTTATGTGATGGTCCTGGATTGGCAGTCATGCTGATATGTAAAAGATGTCTTTTGATTCATATGAATAACAAAGGCTGGTATTTTTTTCCTCTGAAAAAGAAAAAAATATGTTAGTTATGCATATAAATTAAATTCATTTTTATTTAATTTTATTAACAAGTTCAAGACAAATAAATGTTAAAGGACAATCAATTTTTGGGAATTTACAATGAATCTTAGTCACATCATTCTAGAGTTATTTTATTAATTTTATTTATAGTCAATTTAGAAAAGTAACTCAACCATGGTTACTTGTATTGTGCATAAAAAGTAGTGTAGGAGGTGAGTTGTCATATATACCTACCCCATAAAACCCCTAACTCATAATATTTTAATATATCTTATATTTTTGTAGTACATCTCTTAGGAGGCCCATTTTTTACCTCAAATTCTCTCTAATGCGTACTCAAACTCATACTTCTTATTGCAGGCATTTACTTGAATTCAGGCATATGTCGGCATTCGGTGTCTTCAAGTTTGAACTAATGTATATATCACGAGTCCCTTGGATGAACTGTGTTATCTTGTCTCACCACTAAACTACATCCTCCTCAATTTTCTTCAATGTGAAATACTTCTCCTTGAGCTTCAACTCAGAATTCTCTACATTCATATTTCAATAGTCCTCAATTTTGCCACATTAACAGTCAACTCTACTTTACCCTTGCTGCACTTCTTTCATATTTAAATATTTTGCCATGATCTGTCCTTTGTCTTCCTCTCCACGAGTCGTTATATGCTCAAGCAATTTCACATTCTAGTAAATGAATGTTTAGCACATTTATATATGAATGAGACCTCATATTACAAAGATCCTTGCTGCCTACATTTCACCATGCCAAGCTATGTGCACTTGCAATTGGGTGTTGAAAATCTGAAGCTACTAATGCTAGATTTGCATGTTCATTTGTTGCCTCAAATCCTTTGAAATTTGAGCTCGATCTATACTTCAAGGACAGCTGCCCTAACTGAAATATTCATCCATATAATTTTGAATCCAGAGCTTCAAGAGGATTTTGTACTTGCAGCGGTGATAAATGGAGCTTTAAACTAGAGATCTTGTCATGAAATGAGTTAGATCAGAGTTTGAACTTAGCTATACCTTAAGACCTGAGACTTTGGATTCTTCTACAATGATCAATGCTAAAAATATCTTATACCTTTGGATCAACGCATTTGTGCTTGATCATTTTGATGTAAACCAAAATTTAACCAAACGAGGTGCATAATACTTTGAGAGGTGCTTAAAAGAGTGTCTTCTATGTACACAACAACTTATTCTTCATTGTCTCAGTCCATCACCTACGAATCTTCTATTCTTCATACATAATGCTTTGAATGCCTTTAATTGTGTTGAATCGAGATTACCAATTCAACTGTAGAAAAATAGGCCCAGTGACTTGTCTGCCTGAGAGAGTTACATTAACTTCTTTATGCAGAACCTTGACATCTCTTCAAACATCATCATGTCACTTCACTTCATTTTATTCAACATACTGTACAGATAGATTTCATTACTCTTGCTTCCATTATCATTATGCCACTTCTTCGAGCCAACGTAACACCTCACACTTTCTAGGCTTCATCTTCACTTCTATCTAAGTTTTTAATCATGATCCTAGGACCTGTTTGGAATGACGACCATATGCCTTTGATTCCATCCTCCAACTCCATGGACTCATGGTATGCCAAGGTTTTTAAAAGACCTCAAACTTGGTTTGCCACATGGCAGCCACCTTCACCTTTTGTGCATTGATCTTCAACTTCATTTTGATCTAGAAAAATATTTTTTCTTACCCATACCTTAGAGTGTCCTTGGCTTAGATTGTTTGTCTTCTGATCTTCAATTTTTCCTTCGTTATACTTATTCCATGATTCATTATCTCTCCTTGCTGGTGTATATGATGTGATCCTCCTAGGTTGACTCCTTTGATTTGGACATTCATGAGCCTTGTGACTAAAACCACTGCATGAGTAGCACCTTATTGTGTGACAGTTGGCAGCAATTTGGTGAAGATGATTACATGTCCAACACCTAACTTTTCCATTAGGGATTCCAACACTTCTTCTTCCATTGGATCTATATTCCATAGCCTTATGACCAAAATTAGAGCATGAAAAACAATAGCCATTAAATCTATTTACATACCTTGATGTTTGGCTCCATCTTGGAGTTTTCCTTCTTATTTCAAATGAATGGTTTTCATTAGTGGGAGTAGCTTCGTAAGGTACTTTTGAATTTTCAAATTCTTTATTGGCATTTGCAGGTGCATCAGATTCATCCTTGGTAATTGATGGACCAACTTCTGGAGTTCTGGGGACCAAAATACTTCTTTCAATTTGTCTTCTTCTGTCTTTAACCAAGGGCCAGAGTTGTCAGAGGAAATCCTTTGACTCTTCAAAATTTCATCTAGGATGATTGAACTTTCATTGAACTTCACCTGATCTTTTGACTTCGCAATCTTCCTTCTAAGACTAACAACTTCCATTTCAAGCCTTTGAATTTTTATTTTTTATTTTTCTAGCTGAAACTTCATAACATGTTATGTTCTCTTAGCTTCCTCCAACTGGACCTTTAGATCAGTATGAACCCATATTGCTTCTTCAAGATCTTTAGAATATACACCAATCTCTTCTCGTTCTTTTTCTAATCCTATCTTCAATTCCTTGATTTCATCAATTTGATCTTGCAACTTAACTTGCAAGTCTTTGTTCTTGAGTTTTTAACTTCATTAGCAAATTTTTAACTTAACCAGAGGTCCTTGGCAGAGGTGTAATATTTTACACTTTATGAATAGAGATTGATAAACCATCCATCAAAACTTTCAAGGAAATATTGTTGTATGTCTTGATAGTTGTCTTTGTCTTTTTGTTGGGCTGGTTAGGTGGGTTAACCACTATTTCCCAAACACCGAATTTTTTCAAGTAGTCTTTCATTTTACTTCTCCAACCAAAGTAATTTGACTTATCCAAAACTAGAACTTCATCGCTAATGAGCTTTGTTGATCCTTCCATGATTGTGTCCCCAAATCCCTTCAAGCTTGTTAGGCTCATGTTGAAGGATGACTCTGATACCATTATTTAGACATAATGGCTTACTGAAGGGGGGGGGTGGGGGGGCGCGTGAATCGGTAAGCTTGGACTTACTTCAATTTTCACTTCTTCAAGCTCTAACTTAAGTCATCCTTTCACATTCAACTCAACATCATATCCATCAATGGACTATGCATCAATAATCAATTCATTCATCAAATACAAAGCATCATCATCAACACATTGCACAAGAGACACAAGATATAATGTTTGTAATATTTTTGTATTTCAACAGCTGCGGCCGTGAGGTAAATCAACACCTACTAAATTAGAATCACCTACTTCTATACAAGACTTTGCTTGGTCTTTTCTTAGATCCTACTAAGAAAATGGTTACATGACCCAACTTGTATTTATACACACATTACATCACATACACAATCATGACATCAATCCATCATTACAGTTTTGTTCATCATTCTCATATCAACATTCTGCCTGTAGGTTCATCTTAAATAGCTCATAAAATTCATGTCACTGTCGTCACCATATTTCTGTACATGCATCATATCTTCATCATGTCTTCTGTTGAGGGTATCACTGCCACCTCATCACTGTCAAATCAAACTTACTCTCAATCACCACTCACACATGTCACTGTGTAATCATTATATCACTTGTTACTTGACACTTCTTTTGCTATAGGTGTCATAGCCACACTGTTATGCTCACTCAATCACAACTAGGAATATCACTGTCAAGGTAAGCATATAATCCTTGTCAAGTTCATGACAATCAAGCATCAACACAGACTTGGACTGTCATCACAACTCAACCTATCAACACTTCAATATTTGACTGCCAAAGACCTCAAGAGAGGATTGTCAAAACACTTCAAGAAAGCATTGTCATCTCTTCAGGTGTTGGGCTAGGACTTCATCACAAAAGTGTCTAGGCTAACAAATTCATGAGTGGAGTGTGCCATAAAACTTTGAAAAACAACAACCCAATGTCATCACTTCAAGGCATTCACATACACTATCGTTACTAAAGAATTTCATGCTAGCATGAAATACCAATCAGGACTACTGCTACACAAAAATCAAAGAGGACAAAACTTACTGCTGCTCTGCTGCAACCTCTGTCACTGTACACCGAAATTCTGAGCACAAGAAAAAACTTCCAAAAATGAGCTAAATCATCCTCCTCTACTGCGGCTCTACTGCTGCCTTATATCAGTCCGAATTTCCTCAGTCACATCCAGAATTTATAGATATTTTTACCCCCAAATTTCCCTTACATTAATGAGGTCGTTTGCTGGTTATACATACTGATTTTTCCATGATTTTTTCACTGAGTCAACTTGTCATTTTTTTGTATTTTTAATTTTAAATGAGGATTTTATTTGCAGCTGACTTTATGTGTATGTGTCTTTTGATTTTTATTTTCATTTTATTATATTAGCCCGAGTCGACCTAGATTTTTGATCAAATTAACATTGATTAAAAATATCCATTTAGTAAGCAGATATGGCTGCTTTTAGGGCCATTTTCCTTTGCCACGTCAAAGGTTTCTTGAAGCACACAACTTCATCAAGGATTCAACAATTTTAGTATGGGCTTCTTCCAGCATTCATAAGTGACGTACATGGCTTCAAATGTAAAGGCTTCAAACATTAATCAATGTGTGCGAGATCCAAATTCCCATAAGCAGATAATCATCATCAAACATGCCGTGCCATCTATATCAACAACCTTTGTCATTAATGAATTAAACCTTGTCATCAATGACCTCCAATGCCATGTCATCATACTTTCTCGTCATGTTATCTTCAAATAACTACAGTATGGGTCATTTGGCTCATTAGGTGTCCTAATTCCCACATTTAAAGTCCTTGTGCTTTGTCATCTCTTGCCATCATCAATTTGACCTTTGCCATTAATGTTGTCATCAATGACAATCATAGACAACCATATTCATCAATATCCCCCTTTTTCATTGATGGCAACCAATATTTCTCTCCTTCTTTGACATTAATGACAAAGGGCCAGTTATCCATTTAAGGCTCCACAATACCCAATTTTTTTAAAGCTTTGAATGCATCATTTTAACTTATGATCTGATCTTTGGATCATCTTCAAATTCCACATAAGTTCTCCCCCTTTCAAATAGGCTACTTGAACTGCTAAGTTTTTTCTCTCATTATTTGTCATCTTCGTATTTGCTCCCTCTATCAACATGCCTCTTCAAACTTCAAGAAGACTCTGTCTAGTAAAATCATAAAAGGTTAGCATGCATCAACATCTTAGTCAAAAACAGGTTGGAAAATATTATCTACAACATTCTCCAGTATATTGCTTCATTGAAGCTTCATTTTTCCAAGAGTAACAAGCCCGAGCTTGTCCACTTTAACCTCACCAAAACTGATCTGACCTTCTTCGATTTTGTTATAGCAAGTAAGTAGTATTCGAACTTTGTCTTTGTCAAAAACATAAATAAAATCTGCTCCAGGTAGCCCTTTAGTGACCTCTTTAACAAGCCTAGTTACTCCTTCAACATAATTAACACTGTCACAAAATCTTGAATTTTCCCTTATGCACAAATAACTCCCCTTTACTTCTGTCTCACGAAAAATTTATACTTTTGCTCAGTTGTTCAAACTCAGATTAAGTCAGCTCTTTTATCTGTCATGTTCGTACTCAAACTTAGACTTCTTATTGCGGGCATTTACTTCAATTCAGGCATATGTGGGCATTTGGTGTCATCAAGTTTGAACTAATGTATATATCATGAGTCCCTTGGATGAACTGTGTTGTCTTGTCTCACCACTAAACTACATCCTCCTCAATTTTATTCAATGTGCAATACTTCTCCTTCAACTTCAACTCAGAACTCTCTACATTCATATTTCAATAGTCGTGAAATTTGCCTTATACACAGTCAACTCTACTTTACCCTTGCTTCACTTGTTTCATATTTAAATATTTTGCCATGATCTGTCCTTTATCTTCCTCTCCAGGAGTTGTTCTATGCTCAAGCAAGTTCACATTCCAATAAATGGATGTTTACCACATTATATATGAATGAGACCTCATATTACAAATATCCTTGATGCCTACATTTCACCATGTCAAGCTATGTGCACTTGCAATTGGGTGTTGCAGATCTGAAGCAACTAATGCTAGATTTGCATCTTCCTTTGCTGCCTCAAATCCTTTGAAATTTTTGCTTGATCTATACTTCAAGGACAACTACTCTAACTAAAATATTCATCCATATACTTTTGAATCCAGAGCTTCGAGAGGATTTTGTACTTGTAGCTGTGCTAAATGGAGTTTGAAACCATAGAAATTTTCTTTAAATGATTTAGATCAGAATTTGAACCTAGCTGTGCCTTAAGACCTGAGATTTTGGATTCTTCTACAATGATCAATGCTAAAAATATCTTATACCTTCGAATCAACCCATTTGTGCTTGATCATTTTGATGTAAATCAAAATTTAACCAAACGAGGTGTATAATACTTTGAGAGATGTCCTTAAAAGAGTGTCTTCTATGTACACATCACCTTATTCTTCGTTGTCTCAGTCCATCACCTACGAATCTTCTATTCTTCATACATAATGATTTGGATTCCTTTAATTATGTTGAATCAAGATTAGCAATTCACCTGTAGCAAAATAGGCTCAGTGACTTGTCTTCCTGAGAGAGTTACATTAACTTCTTTATGCAGAACCTTGATATCTCTTCAAACATCATCATGTCACTTCACTTCATTTGCTTCAATAGACTGTACAGATAGATTTCATTGTTCTTGCTCCCCTATCATTATGCCACTTGTTTGAGCCATTGTAACACCTCACACTTTACAAGATTTATCTTTGCTTCTATCTAAGTTTTCAATCGCGATCCTAGGACCTGTTTGGAATGACCACCATATTCCTTTGAGTCCATCCTATAAATCCATGGACTCATGGTGTGCCAAGGTTTTTAAAATACCTCAAACTTGGCTTGCCACATGGTAGCCACCTTCACCTTTTGTGCATTGATCTTCAACTTCATTCAGATCTAGCAAAATATTTTTTCTTACCCATACCTTAGAGTGTCCTTGGCTTACATTGTTTGTCTTCTGACCTTCAATTTTTCCTTTGTTATCCTTCTTCCATGATTCATAGCTCTCCTTGCTGATGTATATGATGGGCTCTGCCTAGGTTGACTCCTTTGATTTGGAAATTCTTGAGCCTTGTGACCAAAACCACTACATGAGTAGCACCTTATTGTGTGGCAGTTGGTAGCAATATGGCCAAGATGTCTACATGTTCAACACCTAACTTTATCATTAGGGATTCCAGCACTTCTTCTTCCATTGGATCTACATTCCATATCCTTATGACCAAAATTAGAGCATGAAAAAAAATATCCATTAAATCTATTTACATACCTTGATGTTTGGCTCCATCTAGGAGTTGTCCTTCTTTCAAATGAATGGTTTTGATTAGTGGGAGTAGCTTCGTGAGGTACTTTTGAGTTGTCAACTTCTTTGTTGGCATGTC
>LPNX010956260.1:0-49168 GCA_001517045.1 Pseudotsuga menziesii | reverse complement strand
GTTCTCCTCCGTTTCGGACGGGTTTTGATTCTTCTTCGGAGGAATGGGAAGTCGTCCTCGTCCGACGTTTCGGGCGGTTTGTTGATCTCCCCTTCCGACGTTGCAGACTGTTTCCGGAAGGCGGACTTTATATGACGCTCCGATGTTTTGTTGTCGCCCGGCGGTATAGCGGAACGATTGACCATCTCTTGCTCCGACGTTGCGGAGGGGTCCGGACTTTTGTGTCCACTGACGCCCAACGATGGTGATTCAAACGTTATATTTAGCCGTCGCGGGTGAGTAAGTATAGGAAGTTGTCCGCCGTTGCGGAGGGAAGAAAGTTCTGATCGCCCGACACAGTTTCAGTTTGCGCCCGATAGAATTTTTCTCGCACGTGTGGCAGTTTTCAATATATACGGGGCGATAAACGGGGTTTTGGTATTGTTTTGAGTGCTGTCGCGGTATTTCGAGCTGTCGATTTTAGGAATGCGTGAGGATCTAGTTGTTGGTGTACCCACGTCCAAGTGGCAGGAGGAGAAGTCTAACCGGCATCAGCTCACTCGTTTGTTGGATTGCCAGGTAGGATCTTTACACTCTAACATCGGGTTTTTCAAGGTTTCGACTAAGGGATTTATGTATTGGTTTGAGTATCGCTAGAATTAGGTCCCCGTAGCCCCGTTTCTCTCGCACGAAGATTTTTTGCCCGCAGCCAGGGTTGTCGTAATCGTTTACCTGGCGGTTTGCGCCCGTGTTGTTAGGGTTTCCTGTCGGATAGCTTTGGCGGTTAGAGGAGGAGGATTCTTTGCCTTTTTAGAGCCCTCATTTATTTTTGTCTCTGCCATTTCAGTCTCGCCCTGAGCACAGTGAGGGAAGGCAAGGTGTAGGCGGCCGTCATGTCGCCTGCACCTGGTTTAGTAATGATGAGACCCGTCGGTAGTTTTGATGGGGTTTCTGCCGGGGTTTGGATATTGAATACTTAGCCGGTCAGTTTTCCTAATGGGTGTACCTATTTTTCGAGCCCTAACCCCTGCCCGCGCCGTGCAGTTCGTCATTGCAGGCTACCTTGAAATCCTAGGGCCGCGCCGCTGTTAGTATCTAAGTTCTGGGGAAGCATGAGTAGTGGTGCTGATGGGAGCTCCCTATTCGAAAAGTGGTTGTGGACTCCCGCGGTTGATAATCACACCAATGTAACTACCATGTCCGCGAGCAGCATAAGCTTTCGCCGTTTTGATTTATCCTTACTAAAGCCATATCTGATTTCGGAAAGCTGTAGTTGCGCCTTGAGTTTAAAAGTTATGCATTTGCATTACATATCGTTTGGTTGGAAAATGGCATCCTATGAATGGATGTAATTTTGATGCTAGGCCATTTGATGAATAGTTCCCATTTTTATTTTACACCACATTAAGACATTGCTCATTATAGTGCGGTGGCAGATTGAGTCCATTTTTGTGCTGGTAGTTTTGACAGACAAGGCATGGCGGGATTATGTGCACATGTGTTGGCTTATTTCCTGTTTACATATTAACATAGAATAATAGTATATTGCAAAATATTGCACGACCATTTCAAATCTTTCGGCCTGAAGGGCCTAAGTCTAAATCCCATTATAGCTCTGATACACTTGAGAAAGATAAAACTGCTGCAAAATGTTCACAAGCCTGAAATTGCTTAATATCAAAATGTTTTACATTGCAGGAAGAATCTACAATGTCCAAGAGGCAGAAGAAGAAAGCCCCAGCGGTGGAGGAAGTACCAGCACCAGACACAGAAGCAAAAACTGAGTACATCTATGAAGACACCCAATGTGTCACGGGGGTTGAACTTGAATATAAATGGGGAGAAATATACAGGTTGATTTCCCGCAGGGAATTCCCAGACATGGGTCTAGAGGAAGCACCCATTTACACAAACATAGAAAAATATGCCATTATGAAATTTGCCACCAGGCCCGAGCTGTTTCCATGCCCGGAGGTGATGAGATGGGTTCTACCAAATACCAACCACAACTCAATGCTTATGTGTAATATCGAGGGCCAGGGTTATGCCGCCTTTAGCCCTGGGTATGTGGCCTTAGCTTACCACCTGCCGGAGCCTCAGCACTTCCTAACAAATGACTGGCTGGACAACCTTAGGATGGATTTTGTAGAAACCATGAAGAGGATGCTCTTGCCAGGGAAGCTATACCGACATAGAGCAACTGAAGAATATGACACAGCCAGTCTCAGACCTCCTTACAGATTCATAGCTCTAATGTTGAATAGGATCTTCGGGAGAGCCCATGGCAGACTATTCAAATTCGAGTGGATACCCCTCATGTTCTATGTGGCCACGGAAGGCACGATCTTCAACTGGGCAAGTATAGTATCAAGCAGTCTCTCCTCTTGTGTGGCTGCAGCTTTGGAAGGAGAAGCTAGGAAGAGATCTGAGTTTTATATGAGCTCAATCCTGATAGATTGCATACTTTGTCACCAGCCTTTCCCCAGCCTCCAGTGTGTATGGGATAAAGACAGAATGCCCGTATATGCGGCCTACAAACCCCTAGGGGCTCATCTATATCATAGTCACTACATAGAGGTCTATGAGCAGTTCCTCATGCCATTATACAAGCTCATCTTCCGGGGAGAATGTAATTGCATGTCAGAAGACGCTATGCAGGTTATTGGTGAATATGGAGATTACTTTCTGACTAAAAATGGTATGTATATCAGGATGTTTGGAGGGTCAAAGACCCCCTTTTTGCTGCCCAAATATGCTACAGATTATATAATCCACAAGGAGGCAGTCAGACAAGTATACATTGATGGAGTTGGTCACTTCTTGTTCCAATACAAGAAGACTGCATATCCCCCCCTTCCATTTAAACTGGGAAATTATAAATTCACAAATGTAAAACAAGCACCCGAGTTCATAGAAGAACTCGGGAGGTTCCACTTTGGCGAAATGACTTTTCGAAGGAATGATACTCATGGCAGAGTAGTAGAACACTGTAAGAAACACAAGGTGACCTACGAATACAACCATTATTTTGATAGTGATGAATCGGTTTACAGGATGGCTCCAAACATGACAGAGCTCCGCAAGAGATTCAAACCTAAGCATTCCACCAAGGGTGGAAAAGGATCTGAGCAAGAGAAGGCTGAACAAGCTAAGGCTGAAGAAGCAGCCAGAAGAATAAGAGAAGAGGCTCAGAGGTTGGAAGAGGAGGCTGCAGAATGGATGTGAAAGGGAGAAGAAGAAAAGAGGAAAGCTGCCCAAGAAGCAGCTGAACGAGCCAATGAAGCAGCCAAAGAAACAAAAGAAGCTGCTAAGCAAGCAGCCAAAGAAGCTCAGAGAAAGTTAGATGAAGAACTGCAAGAGCAGGAGGCCGAACAGATAAAGTTGATGCAACAGCAAGCTCCCGAGGCGTCATCAGGGCTGAGTCAGGGAGATGAAAACCCCGAGATGCATATCCCTCAAGTACCCACTACCATCGAAGCTGCTACCCCTATGATTCAGCTGGTACCTTTCATACAGGAAAAAGGGGAAGAAGTCCCTGATTTCAGTACTGTTTATTATGATAGGGCTACTAAAAGAATCATGAGGAGAACAGAGAAAAAGATAGAAGCAAAAGGAATGACTACCAAGATGATATCAGATAAAGCTGTGATGATAGGGACAGACGTAGATCCGAGGTTTACCATAAGTGCCGGGAAGGCAGCCATACATGCTTCGGAAGATAACATAGATCAAATGATGAATGAAATAGAATCTACCAAGAGAACCTCCTCTAAGCTGAAGGACACCCTGAGAAAGGAAAGAGAAGAGAGCAATAAACTCAAAAGGAAATATGATCATGTGCTCAGAGAAATGGAGGCTACAAAGAGTGAAATCTATGCCATCCAGGTAGCAGCACATACACAGGAAACAACACAAGAAGCCCTGGAAAGAGCACAGCAAGAAATTCTAGACTTGAAGAATGAAAAAGAACAGATGAGGGCAAAGATAGAAGACCTAGAAGAGCAACAGACTATTATATACAAGTCCAATACTGCATGTGTTAAAGAACTAAAAGAGTAACTAGAAGCAGCTAAACAACAGCAGGTTGATCTGCAGCCGATCAAAGAACACATCCAGGCCCAGAAAGCTAAGGTGCTGCACCTGCAAACTGTTCTAGCAGAAGAAAGATGTCAGATTCTCCAGGTGGATAGCCGATTAGAAGAAATCCTGGAGACTGCTTCTTACTTTGTTGATAGGTCACAAGATATCCTTGAAGTATTGACCACTAGGATGGAAAGGGCAGAGAAAGGTGAAGAAGTCCCAGCAGGACTGTCAGACAAGAATAGACAAACCCTTCAGCGAGATTATGACTTAATGGAGTTCACTATCACTACTACAGAGGACTTCAAGAAAACCGTCCAGAAAACAAAGGGACTGTGCACCGAATTTTTCAGGAGAGCCTTAGTCATTTACAACCGGTGTCAAGCAAAAGCTGAGCAAAAGCTACACGAGTTCCCAGATCATGACTCATTTATAGAAATGTTGTAGAAAAGACAACAAGAGGAAGAGGCCAAAGTACAATGCATCCAAGCCATTGATGAACAAACCCTGAAGATTGAAATAGGCCAAACAGCCGTTTGTTTGCAGCTCCTAGAAGAACAGGTGAGACTAAATGCAACCAGGGTCGAGGCCATCAAGAAAAAGGCTGAAAAGTTTGAGATTAATATCCAATTCTTGGAGCCCAACTCTTTTGAAGATCTCGCCAGGGAAGCTGCAGCGTGGAGGAAGTTCCTAGAGAGTCAAGCGAGGCCCTCTTAGTGAGAAATCGGTCATTGTAATGTTGTAAAATATTTGTAAAAGTTTTTGGGAAAAGGGGAAGCGTTAGGAAGACCAAGGGTTGGGATGCCCAAAGGTCCCTTTGGGCAGCCCAACCATTTCTTGCATTTTGTATAAAAGTAGGAGACATAGATAATGACAGGGCTTTTTCCCAGTAATACTGGAGGACCGATTGTAAGAAGAACTACTTCCTTTTGCAATAAAGATTTTAGTTTTCCTGTTGGAGAAAGATATGTGAAGTTTCCAAATGTTAACGAATGGATGGCGGAAAGATGAACTACTTTGTTTTTCAGCTTGTGTCCACAAATCGTGAGATCGTTCTAACTTCATGACCTATGTCTTGTTGAATGGTTTCTGATTCATTGTATGGAAAATTCACTCAGAGTAATGCTTGTGGCTCATATAACAGTTAGCTATCTGATTGTTAGAATATTTCATTGTTCATGTGTTGTAAACATAAATATCAGCTATCTGTAATTTGGTTTATTATACATGGAGATAATGCATTACTCATTAATACTCATTTTCTAGCTCCCCGGGGATAGGTAGTTAGGTGTTTAGATAGTTAGTTGTTTCACTTCATAGTTGCATATGTGGTTTGGATGTTCGAGAACCTAAGACGAGAGGTAAGAACCTGCGCAGCACATTGTGTCGTTCCTTACATTTTTATCACCCTGCATGTTTAAGATAGGCATGTGCATTGCATACATTAAGTCAAAATACAAATTCCGGTGGACCGGGCCGCAACCGGTAAACCCTTGTTGTTACTTTGACCTACGGTAGCCGGACCGCAAACCGGACGGATTCCCTATACCAAACAGTCAGCGGGATAGTTGGGAACGCTGATTGGGGAGAATCCCTTTCTGTTGTCGCCTGCGAATTTCCAGGCCTCAACACCAGGTGCATTAGATTCATCCTTGGTCATTGATGGACCAGCTTCTGCAGTTCTGGGGGACCACGAGACTTCTTTCAATTTGTCTTCTTCCTTCTTGAACCCAAGGCCAGACTTGTGAGAGGAAATCCTTTGACTCTTCAGAATTTCATCCAGGATGACTGAACTTTCATTGAACTTCATATGATCTTTTGACTTCTCAATCTTCCCTCTAATACCAACAACTTCCATTTCAAGCCTCTAATTTTCTTTTTCTTTTTCTTCTAGCTGAAACTTCATAGCATCTTCTGTTATCTTAGCTTCCTCCAACTAGACCTTTAGATCAGTATTAACCCATCTTGGTTCTTCAAGATATTTAGAATCTACACCAATCTCTTCTTGCTATTTTGCTAGTTCAATCTTCAATTCCTTGATTCATCAATTTTATCTTGTAGCTTAACTTGAAAGTATTTGTTCTTGAGTTTTAACTTCATTAGCAAATCTTTTGTCTCCTCTTTGTATTTTTCAAATGACCTCAATATTTTATTCTTGAGTCTTGGATTGGATCTAATATCAATCTCTGTCAAAGTGCTTGTAAATGCATTACTTGCTTTCAACAAAACTTCTTCTTCATATTCTGTAAGAACAACTTCATCATCATTACATTCATAGTTATCATCCATTGAGGAGTACTTACCTTCACTTGTATCTGAAGCTTGTAACTATTTTTCTTCTTGCTTTTCATCCTTAACTTCTGCTTCCTTTTCTTTGTCTTGCATTATAGGAAATTTCAATTTAAAATGGGTTTAAAATGGGCCTTCCAAAAATAATACAAATTCCATGTCATCATGTATTAGCTAATCAAAACTCTTTAAAATTCAAAAAGGGATCACCTCTTAAACAATTTTGTAATATAAATTTGGTGATAGGTATCATAAAAAAAACTACTTTTTTTGTTCATATTTTCGACATATCTCCATGTGTTTTTACTCAAATTTTGATCAGGTGAGCTCGTTGGATGTGGAATTAAATTCTGCATCTAAGGAGTACCCACTCGGCATACTTTTGATGGGTCCCTCTACCCCCAAAACAAGAAATACCTGAAAAAATGTGATGATGATGTCATCATCACATTTTTAAGGTATTTCTTGTTTTTGGGGTAGCAGATCCCATTAAAAGTATGCCGAGTGGGTACTCTTTGGATGCTTAATTTAATTCCGCATCCAACAAGCTCTCCTGATTGAAATTTGAGTAAAAACACTGGGCGATATGTCGAAAATACGAACAAAGAAAGTAGTTTTTTCTTTTCTTCCTCCAAAATTAATAAATATTGTTTTATTATTTTAACTATTATTTGATTAATTTTCCTTAGGAGGCCCTTCAAGCTTGTTTGACTTATGTTGAAGGATGGCTTTGATACCAATTTTTAGACACAAAGGCTTACCGAGAGGGGGGGGGGGGTGAATCGGTAAGCTTGGACTTACTTCAATTTTCACTTCTTCAATCTCTATAACTTAAGTCATCATTTCACATTCAACTCAAATCATATTCATCAATCGACTATGCATGAATAATCAATTCATTCATCAAATACAAAGCATAATCATCAACACATTGCATAAGAGACACAAGATATAATGTTTGTAATATTTTTGTATTTCAACGACTGCGACCCTAAGGTAAATCGGCACCTACTAAATCATAAGCACCTACTTCTATCCAAGACTCTGTTTGGTCTTTTCTTAGATCCTACTAAGAAAATGGTTACAAGACCTAGCTTGTATTTATACACACATTACATCACAATCACCATCATGACATCAATCCGTCATTATAACTATGTTCATCATTCTCATATCAACATTTTGCCTGTAGGTTCATCTTCAATAGCTCGTAAAATTCATGTCACTTTTGTCACCATATTTTTGTTCATGCATCATATCTTCATCATGTCTTATGCTGAAGGTATCACTGCCACCTCATCACTGTCAAATCAAACATCACTCTCAATCACCACTCACACATGTCACTGTGTAATCATTATATCACTTGTTACTTGACACTTCTTTTGTTGTAGGTGTCACAGTCATGCTGTCATGCTCACTCAATCACAGTCAGGAATATCACTATCAAGGTAAGCATATAATCCTTGTCAATTTCACCACAGTCAAGCATTCATCTTTGGGACTGTCAAGCATCAACATAGACTTGGACTGTCATCACAACTCAACCTGTCAACACTTCAATCTTAGACTATCAAAGACTTCAAGAGACGACTATCAAAACACTTCAAGAAAGCATTGTCATCTCTTCAGGTATTGGGATAGGACTTCATCACAAAAGTGTCTAAGCTGTCAACTTGATGAGTGGACTGTCATAAAACTTTGAAAAAACAACCCAATGTCATCACTTCAAGGCATTCACATACACTGTCGTTACTAAATACTTTCATGCTAGCATGAAATACCAAGATCATATCCACAAGTTGAGATCTGGTGTATGTATAAAAACATATATTAAATCCATGCATGGGAGCGATGAATCATTAAGTCATAGTTTTGGAAACCACCTTATCAAACTGTGGATGACCTTAACCCAAAACTTCGGGACTGCTACTACACAAAAATCAGAGAGGAAAAAATTTACTACTACTCTGCAGCAACCTCTCTCATTGTACAAATTCCGAGCACAAGAAAAAACTTCCAAAAAATGAGCTAAATCATCCTCCTCTATTGCGGCTCTGCTGCTTCCTTATATCAGTCCGAATTTCCTCAATCACACCTGAAATTCAGAGCTCTTTTTACCCACCGAATTTCCCTTACATTAATGAGGTCGTTTGCTAGTTATAAATACTGATTTTACATGATTTTTTCACTGCGCCGACTAGTCATTTTTTTGTATTTTTAATTTTAAATTAGGATTTTATTTGGAGTTGACTTATGTGTATTTGCATTTTTATTTTTATTTTCATTTAATTATATTAGCCTAAGCCGACCTAGCATTTTGATCAAATTAATATTGATTAAAAATCTCCATTTAGTAAGGACATAGGGCTGCTTGTAGGGCCATTTTCCTTAGCCACATCAAAGGATTCTTGAAGCACACAACTTCTTGAAGGATCTAACAATTTTAGTATGGGCTTCTTCCAACATTCATAAGTGACGTACATGGCTTCAAATGTAATGGCTTGAAACATTAATCAATGTGTGCGAGATCCAAATTCCCATAAGAAGAGAATCGTCATCAAACATGCCATGTCATCATACTTGCTCGTCATGTTATATTCAAATGACCACAGTATGGGTCATTTGGCTCATTAGGTGTCCTAATGCCCACATCTAAAGTCCTTGTGCTTTGTCATCTCTTTCCATCATCAATTTGACCTTTGTCATTAATGTTGTCATCAATGGCAATCATAGACAACCATATTCATCAATCTCCCCCTTTGTCATTCATGGCAACCAATATTTCTCTCCCCCTTTGACATTAATGACAAAGGGCCAATTAGCCATTTAAGGCTTCACAATACCCAAAAAAATTAGATTTGAATGCATCATTTTAACTTCTGATCGAAGCTTTGGATCATCTTCAAATTCCACATAAGTGCTCCCCCTTTCAAATAGCCTGCTTGAACTGCTAAGATTTTGCTCATCATTTGTCATCTTCGTATTTGCTCCCCCTATCAACATGCCTCTTCAAACTTCAACAAGACTCTGTCTAGTAAAATCGTAAAAGGTTAGCATGCATCAACATATTAGTCAAAAATAGGCTAGAAAATATTCTCTACAACATTCTCTCGTATATTGCTTCATTGAAGCTTCATTTTGCCAAGAGCAAGAAGCCCGAGCTTGTCCACTTTAACCTCACCAAAACTTATCTGACCTTCTCTGAGTTTGTTATAGCACGTAAGTAGTATTCAAACTTTGTCTTTGTCAAAAACATAAATAAAATCTGCTCCAATTAGCTCTTTTGTGACCTATTCAACAAGCCTAGTTACTCCTTCAACATAATTAAAACTGTCACAAAAGCTTGAATTCTCCCTTATGCACAAATAAGTCCCCTTTACTTCTGTCTCACCAAAAATTTATACTTTTGCTCAACTGTTCAAATTTAGATTTAAGCCAGCTCTTTTATCTGTCATATTCCTACTCAAACTCAGAGTTATTATTGTGGGCATTTGGTGTCTTCTAGTTTGAACTAATGTATATATCACGAGTCCCTTGGATGAACTATGTTATCTTGTCTCACCACTAAACTACATCCTCCTCAATTTTCTTCAATGTGCAATACTTTTCCTTGAGCTTCAACTCGGAACTCTTTACACTCATATTTCAATAGTCCTCAATTTTGCCTCATACACAGCCAACTCTACTTTACCCTTGCTTCACTTCTTTCATATTTAAATCTTTTGCCATGATCTGTCCTTTATCTTCCTCTCCATGAGTTGTTCTATGCTCAAGCAAGTTCACATTATGGTAAATGAATGTTTAGCACATTTATATATGAATGAAACCTCAGATTACAAAGATCATTGCTGCCTACATTTCACCATGTCAAGCTATGTGCACTTGCAATTGGGTGTTGCATATCTGAAGCTACTAATGCTAGATTTGCATGTTCATTTGCTGCCTCAAATCCTTTGAAATTTGAGTTTGATCTATACTTCAAGGAGAACTGCCCTAACTGAAATATTCATCCATATACTTCTGAATCCAGAGCTTCGAGTGGATTTTGTAGTTGCAGCTGTGCTAAATGGAGCTTGAAATCAAAGATCTTCTCTTGATATGAGTTAGATCAGAGTTTGAACTTAGTTGTGCCTTAAGACCTGAGACTTTGGATTCTTCTACAATGATCAATGATAAAAATATCTTATACCTTCGGATCAGCCCATTTGTGCTTGATCATTTTGATGTAAACCAAAATTTAACCAAATGAGGTGCATAATACTTTGAGAGACATGCTTAAAAGAGTGGCTTCTATGTACACAACACCTTATTCTTTGTTGTCTCATTCCATCACCAAC
The DNA here is from genome assembly GCA_001517045.1 of Pseudotsuga menziesii. Lineage (NCBI taxonomy): Eukaryota > Viridiplantae > Streptophyta > Pinopsida > Pinales > Pinaceae > Pseudotsuga > Pseudotsuga menziesii. Next base: position 38,480 of record LPNX010956260.1, on the reverse strand, counting down.
GAATCTTCTATTCTTCATACATAATGCTTTGGATGCCTTTAATTATGTTGAATAGAGATTAGCAATTCAACTGTAGCAAAATAGGCTCAATGACTTGTTTGCCTAAGAGAGTTACATTAACTTCTTTATGCAGAACCTTGACATCTCTTGGCTTGCCCCATGGCAGCCACCTTCACTTTTGTGCATTGATCTTCAACTTCATTTAGATCTAGCAAAATATTTTTTCTTACCCATACCTTAGAGTGTCCTTGGCTTAGATTGTTTGTCTTTTGATCTTCAATTTTTCCTTCGTTATACTTCTTCCATGATTCATTAGCTCTCCTTGCTGATGTATATGATTGACTACTTCTAGGTTGACTCCTTTGATTTGGACATTCTTTAGCCTCGTGACCAAAACCACTACATGCATAGCACCTTATTGTGTGACAGTTGGTAGCAATATGGCAAAGATGATTACATCTCCAACACCTAACTTTGTCATTAGGGCTTCCAGCACTTCTTCTTCCATTGGATCTATAGTCCATAGCCTTATGACCAAAATTAGAGCATGAAAAACAATAGCCATTAAATCTATTTACATACCTTGATGTTTGGCTCCATCTTGGAGTTGTCCTTCTTCTTTCAAATGAATGGTTTTGATCAGTGGGAGTAGCTTTGTGAGGTACTTTTGAATTTTCAACTTCTTTACTGGCATGTGCAGGAGTATCAAATGCATTCTTGGTCATTGATGGACTAGCTTCTAGAGTTCTGCAGGACCACAATAATTCTTTCAATTTGTCTTCTTCCTTCTTGAACCCAAGGCCAGATTTGTCAGAGGAAATCCTTTGACTCTTCAGAATTTCATCCAGGATGACTGAACTTTCATTGAAATTCACATGATCTTTTGACTTCTCAATCTAATTCCTTCTAAGACCAACAACTTCCATTTCAATCCTTTGGTTTTCTTTTTCTTTTTTTTCTAGCTGAAACTTCATAGCATCCTCTGTTCTCTTAGCTTCCTCTAACTGGACTTTTAGATCAGTATTAACCCATCTTGCTTCTTCAAGATATTTAGAATCTACACCAATCTCTTCTTTCTCTTTTGCTAATCCAATCTTCAATTCCTTGATTTCATCAATTTGATCTTGCAGCTTAACTTGCAAGTCTTTGTTCCTAAGTTTTAACTTCATTAGCAAAGCTTTTGTCTCCTCTTTGTATTTTTCAAACGACCTCAATATTTTATTCTTGAGTCTTGGATTTGATCTAATATCAATATCTGTCAAAGTGATTGTAAATGCATTACTTGCTTTCAAAAGAATGTCTTCTTCATCTTTTGTAAGAATAGCTTCGTCATCATTACATTCAGAGTTATCATCCATTGAGAAGTACTTACCTTCACTTGTATCTGAAGCTTGTAACTATTTTTCTTCTTGTTGTTCATCCTTGACTTATGCTTCCTTTTCTTTGCCTCGACTCTTCTTTAGGTATTCTTCTTCCAGCTTGAACCAGAGGTCCTTGGAAGAGGTGTAATATTTTACACTTTCTTGAATAGAGCTTGATTAACCATCCATAAAAAATTTCAAGGCAATCTTGTTGTATGTTTCAATAGCTGTCTTTGTCTTTTTGTTGGGCTGGTTAGGTGGGTTAACCACTATTTCCCAAACATCGAATTTTTTCAAGAAGTCTTTCATTTCACTTCTCCAACCAAAGTAATCTGACTTCTCCAAAACTGGAACTTCATCGTTAATGAGGTTTGTTGATCCTTCCATGATTGTGTCCCCAAATCCCTTCAAGCTTGTTAGGCTTGTGTTGAAGGTCGACTCTGATACTAATTGTTAGACACAATGGCTTACCGAGAGGAGGGGGGGGTGAATCGATAAGCTTGGACTTACTTTAATTTTCACTTCTTCAAGCTCTATAACTTAAGTCATCATTTCACATTCAACTGAACATCATATTAATCAACGGACTATGCATCAATAATCAATTCATTCATCAAATACAAAGCATAACCATGGACACATTGCACAAGAGACACAAGATATAATGTTTGTAATATTTTTTTATTTCAATGGCTGTGACCATGAGGTAAATCAACACCTACTGAATCAAAAGCACATACTTCTATCCAAGACACTGCTTGGTCTTTTCTTAGATCTTAGTAAGAAAATCGTTACAAGACCCAGCTTGTATTTATATACACATTACATCACATACACCATCATGACATCAATCCATCACTACAACTATGTTCATCATTCTCATATCAACGTTCTTCCTGTAGGTTCATCTTCAATAGCTCATAAAATTCATGTCACTGTTGTCACCATATTTCTGTTCATGCATCATATCTTCATCATGTCTTCTGCTGAGGGTATCACTGCCACCTCATCACTGTCAAATCAAACATCACTCTCAATCACCACTCACACATGTCACTGTGTAATCATTATATCACTTGTTACTTGACACTTCTTTTGTTGTAGTGTCACAGTCACATTGTCATGCTCACTCTATCACTATGAAGGTAAGCATATAATCCTTGTCAAGTTCACCACAATCAAGCATTCATCTTTGGGATTGTCAAGCATCAACATAGACTTGGACTGTCATCACAACTCAACCTGTCAACACTTCAATCTTGGAATGTCAAAGACTTCAAGAGAGGACTGTCAAAACACTTCAAGAAAGCATTGCCATCTCTTCAGGTGTTGGGCTAGGACTTCATCACAAAAGTGTCTAGGTTGTCACCTTCATGAGTGGATTGTCATAAAACTTTGAAAAACAACAGCCTAATGTCATCACTTCAAGCCATTCACATACACTGTCGTTACTAAAGAATTTCATGCTAGCATGAAATACCAAGATCATATGCACAAGTTCAGATCTGGTGTACATGTATAAAAATAGATATTAAATACATGCCCGGGAGTGATGAATCATGAAGCCATAGTTGTGGAAACCACCTTATCAAACTGTGGATGACCTTAACCCAAAACTTCAGGACTACTGCTACACAAAAATCAAAGAGGAAAAAACTTATTACTGCTCTGCAACAACCTTTGTCACTGTACAGCAAAATTCTGAGCACAAGAAAAACTTCCAAAAACGAGCTAAATCATCCTCCTCTGCGGCAGCTCTGTTGTTGCCTTATATCAGTCCAAATTTCCTTAGTCACACCTGAAATTCAGAGATCTTTTTACCCACCGAATTTTCGTTACATTAATGAGGTCGTTTGCTAGTTATAAATACTGATTTTTCCATGATTTTTTCATTGAGTCGGCCTGTCATTTTTTTGTATTTTTTATTTTAAATTAGGATTTTATTTGGAGCCGACTTGATGTGTATTTGTCTTTTTATTTTTATTTTTATTTAATTATATTGGCCTGAGCCAACCTAGCATTTTCGTCAAATTAATATTGATTAAAAATATCCATTTAGTAAGAAGATAGGGCTGATTTTAGGACCATTTGCCTTAGCCACGTCAAAGGCTTCTTGAAGCACACAACTTCATCAAGGATCCAACAATTTTAGTATGGGCTTCTTCCAGCATTCATAAGTGACGTACATGGCTTCAAATGTAATATCTTCAAACATTAATCAATGTTCGCAAAATCCAAATTCCCATAAGCAAAGAATCGTCATCAAACATGCCATGTCATATATATCAACAACCTTTGTCATTAATGACTTCAACCTTGTCATCAATGCCCTCCAATGCCATGTCATCATACTTGCTCATCATGTTATCTTCAAATGACCACAGTATGGGTCATTTGGCTCATTAGGTGTCTTGATGCCCACATCTAAAGTCCTTGTGCTTTGTCATCTCTTTCCATCAGCAATTTGACCTTTGTCATTAATGTTGTTATCAATGACAATCATACACAACCATATTCATCATTAATACGGGAAGCCAAACTGGTAGAGTGATCTACATGTGGGATTATTATCATGAAGCTTTTGTGATTGAGAATGAAGTTTTGAGTGTTGAAGTAGAGGATTAACAAGACCATATTTCATTGACTCAATTGGCAAGATGTGTATCTCTTTTATAATATATATATATATATATATTAAAAGTTAACATGTGAGGTCAAATTATTTAAAATATTTAGAACAAATAATTATAAATTAAAACTATAAACATTGCATTACACACTTTTTCAACATTTTCACTCTAGAAATTTGATCCATAAATCTATGTTGGTGTAAGACCTATACCTAGTAGCAAATAACCCCTTTTAATAAGTACTTTTTTAAATTTTAAATATCTTTTGATTTATATATATATAAGTTAACCAAGTATAGGAGGAGTATATCCATCTAAGTTGCCCCATAATCGACGTTGACTATCGTCACCCCCTTGTGGTAGATTAGTCAAAGAGTTTCGACGTAACATGAAGGGGCTGATTCACCCTGTTCTTACAACACAATTAGACTAGGTGTCATTAGATCTACACCATCATGTTGTGGGAGAGCAAGTCAATGCCTCTTACCACTAATAGTCATGGAGCATAAGATCTCAATATTTTCTGATTTTCAAGATTAGATAAGAATTAATAATATATGTATGCATAAATGATTCATTATACCTCATTGGCTTCACAATATGGATATTTTGTGGAATTAAATTTTTGTTCTTTGTTCTAAAACTCCAGCTTTTAGAAAGGCTCTTAAGCCTACGTTCTTTGTGCAAACTTTACTACTATAATATGCCAACCAACAACAAATATTATGTTACTCGATTACATTCTGTAGTTTGCCATTCACATGGGATGGATGTATACCATGTTGTTATGTTACCCAATTACATTTCAATTCCTTACAGATTAACTCTAACTCTCTGTCTGATATTGGTTTTCCATTCACATGGGATGCATGGATACCATGTTTCTTGTTCACACGCGCTTACCCAATGCACATCATCCCATTGAGATCTCTTCATTAATAAAATATTCTAATAATTAATATGGCCTGGAACTATATGCAGAATCACTTATCCAACAGCCATAGCTGTATGCTCAATGAAACAGGCTCAGTATGAACTTTGAATTGAATTGGTTTATTGCAAACGTATTTGATAAAGGTTTTGGTGTTTTTATGTGTGCAAGCGTTGCAGTAGCCCAGTTTCACAGAAAGGAGAAAACATGGTTTGAAACTCGTAAGTTATCCTCTTACACTTAGTTACTCTGTCTGTTCGGAGATCTTCGCTTTGTATAGGTATGAAATCCCTTTAAACACTATTTGGCACAATTTAGTAAGTCACCCCAAAAAATGAGTCTCCTTCCCAAATTGGCTCCAGGAAATGTACCCCCACAAGACTTCTTATGCGATTGCCACCTTTGTGAATGATACCATCCTGTAGAGGCCGTGAGAGATTGCAAGTATAGGCAAAACCCAGGGGCGAGTTTCCTTGGCTACCTAACATGGTGGAGAAGTAAAATAAGTGTCATGGAGATTGTCGAGCCCACGCTAGAACAACAGAATTGCTGTGAGGATGCGACTGCTTTTCCCGTTGTGCTCATGAATCCTTAGATGAAGGAGCACATGTGAAGTTCTGTAAGCCACAAGCGGGCCCAGATATAACTGGGAAGACTTGAAAAGTCTCAAGCGTTCTGTGGCTAGTAATTCGGGAAGGTTAGGGAGATGACCGTGTGCAATCTACTGTTTAATTTGTTCTTCATTTTTGGAGATGTTCATGGCTTGGTGAATGATAAATTGAACTATCATGAGTGTGTCGCTTGGTGACCCTGCCACGAGACTGGAACCTGCGACCTAGCATATTATTTTACATTTGAGAGCTCTTTGACGAGAAGGCTGTGATAGTAATGCCATCGTAGTAATTCTATCCTGTGCAAAGCTGTGCTCAATATGCATGTTCATAGTTTATTGTGTACTCTTATTGTCGAGATTCGGTGCTCGTGGGATCTGCGCCCTGGGCATGTGTAACGAGGATCAAGTAAAGCTTATTTAGATATCTACAAGAGGAAGTGCGTCCGAACATTGGATAATGTGTTGGATAACGTGTTAGATCTATAATCTTCAAAATTTCTGCGAAGCCTTGTGGAAAAATTCAACGAGATTCGAAGAATCAACCGCTAAACTCAGATTTTTCTATAAATGTAATATAAAATGAACAAAATCTTCGTGAAAATCGAATAAACAATACTTCGTTATGAGAAGAGACAACTTCATTGGAAGAAACAACATATCGTCTGACACTAAATACCTGGCAGAACGGATTCCAGCTAAACAATTTAACCTTTTTTAATTATATAATAAATAAAAAATGAAGAAAAATCACTGAATATAGCACGAGATTCGAAGATACTACTCAACACTCGTTGAAACCAGAGCGCCTGGAAAAAATATTTTCAGCTCAACTGAACTTTTTTAAATGAATTATATATTTATTAAAACTATCTTGAAAATAAGACGAGATTCGAATCAACCCTCCCTTGAATCCTAAATGCCCGGCAATTATTTTTGTTCAGCTATACTGTTCCTTGTTAAATATATTATAAAAATGAAAGGTCCTTCCTGAAAGTATTCCAGGATTACAGTGAATGGAAGGTTCTAACACACCTCAGCTCTGGTTACTTATAAACACCCATTTTAAGCAAGCAACATACAACAGAGAGATATGTAATCCTTCCTGACCAGGATTTTCTTGACGCAAATTGGATATTCGTAAATGGAGCTTATGATGAATTTCTCATTCTCATTAAGATGTGTTCTGATATTCTACTTGCATTCATGGAGGCATAGTTACGCTGCGGCAGTTTGTCACAGTGCAATTTACAGTTTTGGAGATTCTTTGGCTGACACGGGTAATTGGTTAGCCTCAAATCCCATTGCTGCTGCAATTGTCGATAAACCGCCTTATGGCGAAACTTATTTTAAAAGAGCGACGGGCCGGTTTTCGGACGGTCGATTAGTCGTGGATTATATCGGTATGTTGGAAGCTTGTGATGAATGAAGTTTTTTTTTGCTGTTTTCCAAGTTGTGGACTGATTACTTTCTGTTTTTGGCAGCCCAAGCTTCCGGTCTTCCTTTATTGGTTCCATATTTGGCTGGAAGCACGGCTAACACTAACGGTGTTAACTTCGCAGTGGCTGGAGCCACGGCCTTGGAACCTGCTTTCTTCGTAAAAAGGTTAAAGATGCCGCCTATGACTTTATTTTCTTTGGACAAGCAGATCCATTGGTTTTTGGAGTACAGAAAAAAAATTTGTGCGAACTCTACAGGTTCTTGATCTTGATCTTATTCTTTATAAGATGACACCTAAATTTCACTAGGGTCCAGTGTGACTTATTAACTTCTAATGGGATTCGAGCTTTGAACTTGTGATTAATCGTGTGAAAATATGCAGACTGCGAGGAGCATTTTGCTAATGCATTGTTTATGGTCGGAGAGATCGGCGGAAACGACTACAATAACCCATTCATGCAGGGACGGCCGATGAAAGAAGTGGAAACCTTTGTCCCTTTAGTCATCAATAAGACTGTAAAAGCAATGAAGGTGAGTCTCACTAATTTCCTTCCATTTCACAAAAGCTAAGCTAAGATAAATTCTGCTAAATTCATTCAGTAATTTCCTTCCATTTCACAGAAGTTATAATAAGCTAAATTCATTCAGTCATTTCCTTCCATTTCACAAAAGCTTTTCTAAGCTAAATTCATTGAGTGATTTTCAATTCATTTCACAGAAACTATACTAAGCTAAATTCAATTATCTCACAGAAGCTATTCTAAGTTAAATTCATCTAAATTCATTCAGTAATTTCCTTCCAATTCACAGAAGCTATTTCAACCTAAATTCATTCATTAATTTCCTTCAATTTCACAGAAGCTATTATAAGCTAAATTCAATAATTTCACAGAAGCTATTCTAAGCTAAAGTCATCCAGTAATTTCCTTCCGTTTCACAGAAGCTATTCTAAGAATTCTTCATTCAGTTAAAGAAAAACTGCGTTTCATTGTTTTTTATTTTTATTTGCTGCAGACATTGATTACGGTCGGCGGCGCAAAGAAGATTTTAGCTCAGAACAACTTACCGATTGGCTGTTCCGCGTTATATTTAAAAAAATACGCAACTGGACTTGGACAAGAGCCACTGGACGCAATGGGGTGTATGCCGAGGTTTAATGCTTTTGCTAGGAGGGGAAATAATCTTCTCAAAACCAAAGTGGCACACTTGCAAGCTCAATATCCAGATGTTAAATTTGTGTTTGGAGACAATTACAAAGCTGTTCTCAAAATTTTACAGACTCCACAGCTGCTTGGTAAGTAAAGAAAGAGGAAACTTGCAGGATTTCTTTGACAGATTTTGAATCTTTACAAAAAAATCAGATATATTCTTCAACATGTGAAAGAAATTTTGGTTTTCTTGTTCAGGATTGGGGAAAAATGTTTTAGATGCATGCTGTGGAGCGGGTGGGCCGTATAATTACAATCCTCAGATGCCATGCGGCGTAGGGTCGGCAGTTGCTTGTGCGAATCCTGAACAATATTTGAACTGGGATGGGGTTCATTTAACGGATGCAGCATATGGCCAGATAGCCAAATTGTTTTTGGACGGCACCTTCACGAGTCCTCCTCTTCTCAATCTGTGCAGAACTTAATGCATAGACTCTCGATTTCAGGAGGAATTCTCGCTAGATCAGAACTTAATGCATAGACTCTCGATTTCAGGAGGAATTCTCGCTAGATCTAATAGATTAATTTTATTTGCGTTGAAGTCTCTGCCCGTTATTGGGACTCTGATGGGACTCTCGAGCAAGCGGGATTCTCGCTAAATCGAATAGAAATATGTATTTGCGTTGAAGTCCATAGCCATCACATGTAAGATTAATGGCATGGAAAAAATAATAATACATATTATATTTGGGTAGGGGATGAGGTGATAATTTTTTTTTTTAGCCAAATGTAATTTTTGATACTTATTTTTTTAATGGAACATAAAATTAAGATTTACATTTTTGATACTTGATGTTTTTTAATGGAATATAAAATTAAGATTTTTTTTATAAAACAATAAGCATAATTGCAATATATTTATTTTAAGGTGGTTATTAAAATATTTTTTCAAAAAATTAATATTGATAATTATATATATTTAAATTAATATTTTTTTCCAATTTTTTTCATATATATATGCAAAATTAAAAGCTTAATATAAATTGAGAAAATTTTCATTTGTTTATACATCAACATCTGAATGTTTATAATCTTCACTTTTCATGCACCATCTCAACTTGCTTTATCAACAAGAAGATATACCAAAGGGTGACCAAAGGCTTCTATGCAATGTTTTTTTACAAGAAGGCTTCTATGCAATGTTAACACAAGCATCTATACTTCACATAGAAGCTATTGCATCCACTATTGTCTTTAGTAACTTGTGTATCCATGTCAAATCCCATCTCTCCCCAAACTGGTACAGTTACATTCAATCATCACCAAACATGCACATCTCCAATGTATAAATAATAATCAATTTATATATTCTATTAATGCCCTTGGGTTAAGATATATTAAAAAAAGACGATGTTCATTAATTTTTAGTGCACATAATTTTATTTAGATCGTATGTAAGCCGCTTTTTATTGCTTTGAAGATTTGAACAAACTCATCTCATTAATTTTAGATCCTATGTGAGCCACTTTTTATTGCTTTGAAGATTTGAACAAACTCATCTCCTTGGTGTACCTTTCCACAAACGCCAAGAGTCCTTCTTATGAAATAGGAGCCAATAAAGTGGAATGAAATTTCTTCCATTTGTTATTTTTGGCATTATTTTGGGCCTTCAACACTTATTGTATCTAACTACCCTCTTTCCTCTGTTGTAGCTCCATGAGCCACCAACATTCCTCATTGACTAACCAGGCTATCATTGCCTATTTCTCACGGTCTTTATCCTTCTCACATCTTAGTCCTTATGCACAACACATCCATAGGCACAACCACAAATGATCACAAGAAAGACACCAAGCTCATAAAATCAAGTATTCTATAGCCAAGTGGTAAATATATGTGTAGCCCATTAAGCATGGTTAACAAATCCTTGTTTTGTCTACGAATTAAATAGTGAAAGACCAACTAGTATGGCCACCAATCTTCCTATTTATAATTTCTCACACAATCATAGAAACTTTCAATCTTGTAGCTAAACTGGGTTATGCAATCTTTTGAGATCATTTGTCACATGCCGCATGCAACATTAGATACTACTCTTGGTCCAAGAGATGAAATTTAGTTTGTTATGCAACATTGTTTCCAATCACTGTGCACATGATTGGAAATCTTAAACAACTCAATAAACACATTAGTTCTTTGCTAGAAACACTCATTTTTTGTGTAGGGGTAATTGGACAAGAATCACCCCTATTTACAACACTCACACAACTCAATCTAGAAGTTCAAATAAACTCAAGCCTGCACAAAATAATAGAAAGAAATAAACCACAATAGGGTTTTTGTATTATTATCTTAGTAATGGAATTTACAGTACATGTAGCTCAAAGGAGCCTTGCTGCTACACCAATTAACCAAAAAAATGAAGAAAAATTAAATAACGACAACAATAGGGCTAATCCATTTCTCACGGGTTATTCACAAGTTTAAGACTTGGGTAGGATTACATTCATCACACAAAATTCAATGGATTACCCTACATAATTAAGGAACAATTTATCTTCTTTTCCCACAAAGGATATGGGTTCTTCTTTTGGTTTCTTCTCCAACAACTATGGCACTTCTATTATCACTATGTAATATTACCCAACTGAAACCTTGGAACTGGCCTTCTTTATCTTAAGAATAGGTTATTGTTCAAACCAATTTCTTCTCTCCTCCATGGATTCTTCACTTCTCCAGGAATCTACCGAAAGACTCAAGTTGGAGTCATGTTTTTCTTCTTCTTTAGAGTTCTAGGCACTTTTTGTTCTTCACTTTGCCTTGTACATTCTATCCCTACAATTATACCTAACAATCTTATTGAAATAGATTCCTCTTCTTTATTCCCCTCTTTCTTTCCTTCTTCTCTTCTTTTTCTTCTCATTGAGTAGCTCTGCTTGAATTAGATGACTTCATTAGAGGAAATTTTGGGTCTAAAATGGGCCTTATAAGAAAACATGCCAACAATAAGTTCTTGTGAGTTGGAATTCACGAACCAATAGAATTCCAATAAAATGAGTCAACCATAATGGTTGAATTGACATATTTGTCATAAAAAAAAACTAAGTAGAATTGGCCAAGAGAACAAAGAACAGAGCAGAAGATGCACTCAGCAAAAGAGGCCAACTACTGAAAATTTCAGCCATTATAGTGATTATAAATCAGACATGGAAGTCAAACTGCACGAGGCACTGAGGTTAGATAATCGTTATTGATAAGTTGTAGCAACCCTACAATCAGGAAACAGACCTGTGAATTTTTCCAAGTATTCAATGACTGAAGATGGAATTTGTTAGTTCAATGGCATAATTTATGTGCCAACTAAAAGACAACTTAAGAATATAATAATACAAGAGATGCACAATGTACCTTATGCAGGACATCCAGAGTGTTAGAGTACCTTAACAAGAGTTAAGAAATAATCTTATTAGCTAGGTATGAAGTAGGAAGTGGCTATGTATATTGCTCGTTGTTTGGAATGCCAGAGAGTTAAAGTAGAGTGTAAGCATCCTGCTTGTCTACTCCATCCATTTCCTATTCCGAATGGAAGTCGAAAGTAGTAACCATAGATTTTATTACCAAGTTGTCAAGAATTCAGAAACAACATGATTCCATCATGGTGGTGGTTGATAAAAAAACAAAGCCATCCCACTTTGTACATGTTCAATCCACTTTTAAAGCATCCAGGATTGTAGGGGTTTATATGAAAGAAATTGCAAGGTTACATGGAATACCTAAGGTAATAGTTTCCGATCACGATCCAAGGTTCACTTCGAAATTTTGGAAAGGTTTATTTAAGGAATTTGGTACTAAATTAAATCTTAGCAAAACATATCATCTGCAGTCAGATAGACAAACTAAGTGGGTGAAACAAATTATTCAATGCATGCTTAGAATGTACGTGATAGATAAACCCAACAAATGGGAACATTATTTACACCTTGTTAAGTTTTCTGATAATAATAGTTACTAGGCATTGCTGAAGATGAGCCCTTTCAAAGCACTTTATGGTAGAAATTGCACCCTTCTAAAAAGCTGGGATAAGCCTAGGAATAGGCTGATTGTGGGACCTAAAATGCTTCAAGAAATGGAGTAGCAGGTAGCTAAGATAAGACAAAAAATGAAGGCATCTCAAGACAAGCAAAAGAATTATGCAGACAAGAATAGAGTGCATCGAGATTTCCATATTGGGGACAAGGTGTTTTTGAAAGGGTGAGGAAAGATTCATTGAGGTTGGGCAGCTGCAAGAAGTTGGAAGATAGATTTTGTGGACCATTTTAAGTCCTAAACATAATCATACCATTAGCTTATGAGCTCGTTCTTCCACCTCTGATAAAAATACATCATGTTTTTCATGTATGATTATTAAAGAAATATGTATATGATCCTAATCATATTCTTGATTGGTCTATGATACACGTAGAATCCGAAGGGGAAATTCAGGTTCAACCCATCTACATATTTGACAAAATGACCATGACACTCCGGAACAGGGACATCATATAGGTAAAGGTATAATGGGCCCATTATAGTCCTGAAGAAGTGAGCTGGGAGATGGAAGATGAGATGAGGGAAGAGTACCCCCATCTGTTTGAAGATTCACATATGGATGGTGTATAATTTAAGGGGAGGGGAATGTAACACCCCTTGTTTGAAACCCCATTATTTTGTAATTATAATTTTGTAAAATACGATGAGTCCCTACAGAGTATAACTCATGATGTATTTCCTTGTTAATGTAAAAATCAAACTGGAAATGGTAGATCCATCATGCTATAAGAACAAGAACTCATGTATTCACCTAGGTCAAGGGTACCATATAACATAATATCTAAGAATGACCCTAGTTAACCCCATCTTACCTAATAAATTTGGTAAACCCATCATATTTCTAATTATTCCCTAAACCTATTTTTGAGTTAATAAGGGATTAAAAGAATTATTAGTGAGAAAGTTAATTTGAACAAGAGTCACCAAGAATTGACATGAGCATGTAAGTTGGGGAAGTGGTGACCATAGTGTACAGGAAAGGTTGTGTGCAGGGGAGAGAAGCAAAGAAGTAAACAAACACAGTAGCAAGTAGAGCCTAAAGAGTACAAAGGAAGAAAATCCATTAAGACAAAAAATATATAGAGTACACAGAGAGAAGAGCGATGAAGGAACCAAGCACAACAAGTCCAAGTGCCGAGAAAGAAAGAGAAAACGTAGTGCAACATGAGATTGTTGCAACGTTGCAGTTAATTTTGATTGAACGATAAATTCGTGGTAATTGTAATCATAGGAGGACAGAGAATAGTCCAATTCCAGAGCAAAGAGTCCAATTGTCCACATATTTTGGCAGTTGGGTTTGTTGAGAGAAACTGCAATCCCAAGTTCGGTTGATAACCTTTTAGTTGTTGTAAGAACTTTCCCATGTTTTTTCCTCTTGTTGCACTAGTGAAATGGCAAAGGTGTGAGAAATTCCCTTGGTATATTTCTAAGCATAGGTGCAATGAAGATCATCAATATGGTGCTAGTTAGAATGAAGCTAAGGAGAAGGATTGCATAGTTGGCATGGATTTGGTGAAAAACCAGAAAATCTTGTTTGCTAATTGATGAAATCCTAAGAGAAACTTGGGACTAGTGAGAGCCTATGGTGAGTGCATGAGTTCCACCTTGGGGGTGGGCTCTAAAAATTGAAGTAATATAGGTCGAGAAGAGACCTACGGTTGGGTGGAGCGTGGCAGCTACGAAGCCAGTTTCCAACCATTGTAAACATATAAGTAAATAAAACTAATGATGAATTAATATGGATAAACACATTCATTTATGTTCAATGTATAATGTGTTGAATGAATGATATTCATGGTCGAATGAATATTAAATGAATGGTCAAGCAACTATATATGAAGTTGTCAAAATACTTGTTTAATTTGTAAGTTGTGAATGCATATAAATGGAGTTACATTGTGCCTTAGATGGAATTGGATATTGTGCAATAGATTCCAGAGGTTAATGTGTTGATTCATGTGCTTAATGTATGAACAATTCATGCTTTTAGGGATGTTGGGTAGCCAATAGAGTCCATAAGTAGTAAGCCATTTCTATATAATAAAATAACTAAGTTAATATATTTCCAGAACTTGAAGATCTACAAGCCTGTAAGGTTACGAGTGAAATGTGTTAAGTTGCTATTTGCATGAAATTGATTACAACATTAGTACCTTGCATGAAGGGAGTTCATTCTTAATTAGTCTATGAAGCTTGTAAATGAATGATAAAATTAATAATTTGACATTTTTCCTTGATTGGACATTGGAAGATAATCCAATGAGTTCTAAAGGATGAGTTGCATTCTTGTTTATAAACTTTGTTTGTATGGTTATGAAAGTAGTTTGCAGGTTGTATGATTGAATATTATCATGTATGACATTGTGGGATAAACAATTTATCCTTAGTCATCCTATTGTTGAATAGCTTGTGTGGTTAAACTTTAAGTCTGTGATCATTTATAGTTGCAAGTTGTTGGTTTTGGGTTCTTGATGGAATGATGGACTGGAATCCTGGCGAATGGCTTGATGGATTAAGATATGAGTTAAATATCATGGAAGAAATACATATAAATGTTCCAAGCTAGAGGGATGGTATTTTATAAGTCCTTGATTTTAAATGTTAAATGAATTGTTACGTATGTTATGTTTTGGAGCTATTGGAAGTCTGTAGAGGGCAATTTCCATCTTGTGGCCTTGTTACCTTAGATAAATTTCCATGACTTGTGATTTAAGTATCATTTAATGTTTTGTTTGGGTGTCAATCGAAGATCTTAACACCTGTCCCTGGTCAGGATTTCAGGGTATGAATTTGGCAAGGAAACCCATCTTTTATGCCTTAGTCATTTTCAAAAGAGTGACTCAGTTATATTTCTCTGTTTACTTGATTTAATTCTCTGTTAAAATTTAGTGGTGTTGACCTTCGAATACCAAATTATCGATGTCATAATTGGCAAGCCAGAGGTGTGTTTGTGTTAAGTCTCCTTGACCATGCAGACTTTTGACTGTTGACATGCCAACGTCGGAAATCATAAGTCTGAGTCGTTAGTTGCGAATTTAGTATGTTGTTGTTGACTCTCAACTTCCGACGTGTCGATGCCAAAAATCGAAAGTCAGAGGATTTAATTGTGAAGTTGGTATGTTGTTGTTAACTCTTGACTTCCGACATGCCGATGTCAGAAATCATATGTTAGGACTAGCAGTGTTGTTTTTTTATGGTTGCGTTGAAATCCGACTTTTGACTTTGGAAATAAGAAAAGCCGAGATCACTTTGTATAAGTTGGAGTCATGTTGTTTAAGTCGGGAAGTCGGGTTTAACTCATCAGAACTATGTTTTAACCCATTAATTGGCTGGTTGGGCATTTTATTTGAAGTTTAAAGTTGTTTAATCCTTGGTTATGGTAAATTAACCATTTTTTAATCAAGCTTTCGATGTTTGGAGAATGAAATTATGAATAATGTTCTCCTTAATTATTTATTTGTTTGAAAATAATTATTTGTGGGTTGGTAATGCACTGGGAATGTGTTACACCCTAGTAGCATGTTTCATCCATGCTCACTTGGTTGATATTCAACAACGTTATATCTTGGTACATTACACAATTACTTAACCCAAAGGGGTATTGTACAATATAATGTCACAAAGAGAGTGGAAGAAACATGAATATTCAAATGGTTTGGATTATAAAGAATAGAAAATTAAACATTAACAAAAAGAATATGTTTTCTCTTTTCATAAATGTAATCCCCTCGATGTTAAGTGTCGGACATCTATTATTGTTTGTTTTGTTATTGTGGCACAAGGTGCTAGGATTATGGATTGTTGTTTTTGTTGTTGTTGTTTTTGCTTAATAAATAACTAGCTCAACATGGAAAACTAACAAGAATCAGGGCCATGGATTCCACATGTGATGGGGTTGGGGACTAGGAGTTGTTTCTCTCCCTAACATTACTTGTCGGACCCTCTTTTTTATTATTTTGGTGTATGGAGGTACTATTATGCCCTCTTGGATGTTTGGTGGGACCTTCTTAACTAGTGCGCCCTCCTTGGCCTTGGTTTGGTGTCATTTATAACTCCTCATGTACTAGTGCGCCCTCACTATCTATTTTTAGCCAACACTCTTTGGAAAATGTAACTCCCATTATTTGTTTCACCTTTTCCTATTCTAGGAAAGGGAATCTCTAATTGTAACTTCTCTCTCATGAATTGAGTAACCCCAAGTGAATTTAAGTTACCTTTCTTGGAATTGGAGTTACTCCCTTGGGAATTCGAATGGTTATAGAAGGATTTGAATTGGCTCTTTTTCATTATTCTTCTCTCTCTAATCTCTCTAGTTCAGGCGAATGCTATATTGTCTGATAAATAGATGTTTTCAAGTAGGATATGCATTGTATTGTTGAATATTGAAGGCCTTGTAATTAGGTTTGAAGACCCTATAATGGGGATTGAAGATTGATCTATGCTTACACAAAATGAGTCCTTATCCCATTGCTTGTCTATGTTCGAATCTAGCTCGTAAATCCTGGGTGAGGGTGATGATATTTTGTGGTATTATGGAGAGAGGGGAGTCACAACTCACTAGGTAGAGTAGATGGAAGAGGAATTTTAGATGGAGAAAGGTGTAGTTGTGGTATTCTCACAGTGTTGAGAAGGGAACAACCATATGTTGTGGTTCACCTATTCTTAGAGTTTTTGGGTTGTGATAAATATTCCATTGCGTTCAAAATGTCGTTTCCAGTAAGGAATATTTTTTGTTTCACTAAAAAAGGGTTCCGTTTGACTGAGATACAATTGTTTTTTGTGTCAGTGTTTCTGGTGTTTAGATTAGTGTACCTTGTCTTTTGGTTTGAGAGTACCCTTCCTATGGATCTATGGCTTTAGATCAGGGGTGGCTGTCATGTTGTAATAGGAATACACATGGAATGTCTAAGGCTGGGTGGAATGTTGTCTCGTTGAAGCTAGTTGATTTGTATTGAGATGAGTATTTTGTTATATGCTTATTTATTGCAATTTCCGATATGTGTGTGTGTGTGTGTGCGCGCGCGTGTGCGATCTGATCTATTATGTACCTAAATGGATATAGGTGGAAGCCATGAGATCTGAATTTTATTGTTGTTTATATGGTTGTAGATGGTTGTAGATGGTAGCTAGATCTAATTTCTATTATGTACTTAGATGGTTGTAGGTGGCAACCATGAGATCTGGGTTTTATTGTTCCTTAGATGGCTATAGATGGTAGCTTCATATCTGGTTTCTATTGTTGCTTAGACGGTTGTATATGAAAACCCCGATATCTAGTTTTGTTTATGTTAATATGGTTGTAGGTGGAAATAAGTCGATCTGAATTTTAACTATGTTATTATGGTTGATTATGGTAGCCTGTAGATCTATTTAATTACATTCTTGATGGTAGCTTGCAGAAATTATTTTTGTTAAAGGTTATATGGATGGAATAGATATGATATTTCATATTTGATTACATGTTAATATTTTTCTCAAATCTGGTTGCATTTCATGTTTTCATTTACCTTGCATAGCATGTTCATTTACCTTGCATAGCATGTGCATTGGGGAATGATCTATATTTGTTTCGTGCATTTCATTAAACATGATTGATGTTTTAATTTATTGGATTTTTGGCATGCTAGCCTAGACCTAGTCACCATTATTTCATTGCACATTACCTTGATTCAACCTTCCCCTTGGGTTTCCTGATGACCTTGTCCTTGGGTTCGAGGATGAGGACATTAAAGAGTGGTATTAGAGCTTAGGTTTCAAATATGCAACTATTTGTCCTTCTACATATCTATACCTCTGTGTATATACATTTGGAATGCATTGTGAAATAAGTTTAACCTCCCTTATGTAAATGGAATATTTTTGTACTAGCAATGATTGACAATGAACACATTGCAAACCCAATTATGTTAGTTAATGAATGAGAATGAGTGTGATTATTGAAAAACAACTTTTAAACCCCAATCGAAGCAGCAAAGGCCAAAAAATCAGTTAGTACAGTGAGGGGAAATCTATAGCAGCAAGAGATCAGAGATGGATTTTGAAGAAGGACATATACCATACAACCTCAAAGAGGACTTTGGAAGAAGAGAAACTAGGAAAAATGGACACAAGAGAAGCAATGAACCCTTAAGTATGGAAGATTTGGTAAGAAAGTATAGAGAAAATAATGAAATGATCATTCACATTCAAGAAAAATCATGCATGATCTAAAATAGTTGCAAAGAACCCAAAGAACATCTCCAAGAAACAATCAAGATGCCAGAAGACATGTATCAAGAAGAGATTATGAAATATCTAGATTATCCTCAAGAAGACCTCATCATATTCCCTTTGCAATGAAGATGACGAGGTATTCATCAAGCATCTTAGAAAGCAGCCCTAAAAGACCCCCAGTAAGATATAAGAAGAGAAATTTTGCACATAATGAACTCATGGGATAACGTGGGGAGAACCAAGAAGAATCAAGCCTCCAACCTTTGATGGAGAAGCAAATCAAGGTGAAAATGTTGAAGCTTGGTTGTTGGGACTTAGAAATATTTTCCAGTTGCATCTATACACATCGAACATGGAAGCAAGGATAGCCATCTACCACTTGCAAGGTAAATCATCCATTTGGTGGGATCATCTAATCAATCTGAAAATATTAATGAAGATAGAATCCCTTGGAGAAAGTTAAACAGTACTTCTAGAAACAATATCTCTTAGATCACTACTATGACAAGAATATGGAGGAGTCCTTGAATTCAAGTTGGGAAGCATGACCATGCAATCTTATGAGAAAAGGTTCCTAGAACTCTTGAAGTATGTAGATTTCCTAAATGATAAGAAAGTGAAGATGCATAGGTTCATCAGTCGTCTACTAGATTCCTACAAAGACAAGATCCAGTATGATAGACCAAAGAACCTTAAACTTTCCTTTCTTCCGCAGGCCAACTCACACAGAAGATGCCTATCTTTATGCAATACGACTCTACCACAGTGATGATTTCACCTGTATGCATGCTACAAATGGCGTCGGGGAATCGAACAATCTGCTGGGTGGCGGATTACGCGTATGAACGTCCCTTCCATTGTCATCTCCGCACTAGATGCGACACCTACAACCTTGAGGCCTCTTCGGCCCTCCGATTTGGGGGAACCTTTCACATCCACCGTCCACGTTTCTTTACTTATGCCACTGATTTCTCCTCTCTTGATACAACAGGCAGCTTTAGATCATGGCTTGTTCTTACCCGTCGATCGGGATCCACCTCTCCATGCAACCATCGATTCGAGTGGGTCCTACCACCTCTTTGTGAATCGGGACCATGACGTTGTCCATGCTAGTTCAGATCGCGAAAAAGAACCTCAACCGCAGATCTATTCCCTTCTTTGTTGTGACCGTTGATATTTGATGCCGGTACCACTTTTCGTGATTTCAAATCGTGACTTTTATCCGCACAAGTTTGGTTTGCGAAATCAGCTAGGACCGTAGATCTGCTTCTGATCATGATCTCTGCCGTCAGATGCTTCCAACCTTTAACTGTTTCACGATTTGGGAAAGCTCCTTCCATTGAGCATGTTTGCTCAGTGAAAATGTTTCAGGCCGTTGATCGGGCTTCGTCTTGATCTCGGCCTTTCATTGTTTTCCCATTTTAATGGACTCTACGAAAGCCAAACTTTGACCGTTCTCCCATGTCTTGGGCCAAAACCATGATCTATCGTCGCTCTTCTTCCTTGTAATTATGGATCATTGGTCTATGACGCTTATCTCTATCGTCCCTATTGCCGCAAGTCTTCACCTCCGGAAGAGTCTACCACCGTAGATTGACCTCTTTTCATTATCTGATAGTCTTAAAACATGGAAAATGTGCCTCTGATAACCTGAAGGGTGTTCACATAATGTTCAAATGAGTAGAACCCTCCTCAAACTATGCCAGGCCCATAAATCGACTGTTGCAAATGGAGTGCTAACAAATTGAGTAACCCCAATGAATTTGAGTTAAATCTCTTGGAATTGGAGTTACTCCCTTGAGAATTTGAATGGTTATAGAAGGATTCAAATTTTCTCTTTTTAATTCTTCTCTCTTTGAGCCCTCTAGTGCAGGGGAATGCTCTCTTGTGTGGGAAACACATTCTCTTGAGTAGGAGATGTAATGTATATTTGACTATTGAAGGCCTTGTAATGAGGTTTGAAGAACATATAATGGGGATGGAAGATTGATCTATGATTTCACAACATGATTTCTTATCCCATTGCTTATCTCTGTTAGGATCTAGCTCGTGAATCTTGGGTGAGGGTGGTGATATCTTGAGGGCCTCTGAAGCAATGGAAGTCACAACTCACTAGGTAGAGTAGATGGAAGGGAAATTTTAGATGGAGAAAGGTGTAGTTGTGGTATTCTCATGGTGTTGAGAAGGGTGAAACAATATGTTCTAGTTATCCTATTTTTAATAATTTATGGGTTGTTATACTTGTTCCATTGCGTCCATAACGTAGTTTCCAGTAAGAATACTTTTTGTTTCACTTAAGAATGGTTTTGTTTCACTAAGATACAATTGTAGTATTTCTGGTGTTGAGATGAGCACACCTTGTATTTTGGTTTGAGAGTACCCCTCCTATGGATCTATGGCCTCAGCTCGGGGTAGGTTTTCATGTTGAAAGATGCATGAGCATGACATGTCTAAGGCTGGGTAAAATGTTGTCTTGTTGAAGCTAGTTGTTTTTCATTGAAATGAGTATTTTGAGGCTTAAAAGAAGAAGTCAAAAGCCTTGGACAAACAATTAAAATCCCAATACATAATGTTAATGGTTAAAGATAGATTGAAAGGCCAAAGACAAGAAAAAAAATCCAAAATAAGAAGCTCATGAGTAAACTACATAAAACTTCATCTTGGTGGCAACAAACAACAAAGTAGTCCAATTTAAATATCCTTTTTATGTCCTAAATAAAGAGGTTCTTCCTCTTAAAAACCTTGACCCTAGGGATTCAAGAGAAACTTTTAGTGACCGTTGTTACTCATGCACTATAGGTGGTCAATACAATTTTGGATGATATCATAACAAATACATATTCCATCACATCTTTGAAAGTTGATCTCCATAAATGGCAAGGAAAGGAAGATCTATATGATCTAGGTATAGTTTACAAGCAACAACCCTATAAGAATAACGAAAGATGGAGGAATGGTTTACCAAATATTTAGTTGAGTAGAGATGGAAGGAAAATCTAAAAGCCAACCAACGCCAAGTGGATCTCAAACAACATGAAGTCCAAAGGGCTTGTAGTTTCGCTATGCAAGTCCTACCATGCAAGCCACCTTCCAGGGTGTTTTCTATGTTTCTACATGAACAATGGGCTAAGCTAAGATTGAAGGTTGGAAGCAAGTAAACAAAATCAGAAATATAATATATATGATTTTGTTGACACCTACTCCTCATCCCTCGAAAAAAATATTGTGTGTGATTTATATCAATTTGACTTCTTCCTCCAATCTAAAACTAGATGAAATCCAAATCCCATTGTTGGGGATATTCAATTGAGAGCTTTTACATATTTTGTATATAATCTCATCCAATGGAAACATGGGACTTCTCCAACAACGTTGAGGCTTCCTCTTATTTGATTATAAAGGATAAATACCCTATACCAACTATGGTCATTCACGACCATCAACAATTCTTGTCAAATTAAAAAAAGGACAAAACTAATGAGGTAGAATCATAAGATGGCCATTAACCCTTATGAGGATACATTCAACTCATATGCCATTGGAGCTTTGTTGGCTTCCCATGATAGGTGACGCATGTTACCTCCTAATTTGCAACAATTAGACCCTATAGGTTATCCTGTGTTCAATATTTATTTGGCTAGGGGCACCATCTACTTAAATTCTCTCAAGAGAAGTGAGACTCAATGGATTGGGCTTCACTTCCATTATTCTATTCTATGGTGCCCTACCAATATTCACAGATCAATAAAGGAGTGGAATGAATTTTGATGAAATGGCCACTTGGGCCCATGTTGAACAAAAATTAGGTTATTATGCAATGATAGAAATCGGGCATGCGACATTAAATTGTAGCATTGTTCATGATAGTCTCTCTAAGTCCATTTGAATTAGTTGCACAATGGAAATGCCACATCCTTGGCAAGGGGGAGATGATGGGAATAAATTCTTGAATCTTTTTTATGATTGTTTGCCTTCTTTATCCACCTTTTGGCATACTTTTTTCAATCCATATCCCTATATCCTTACTCCATTCCACACTCAAAACAATGACAATCACATTAGGAGTAAACATAATATCCATTGCTTATGTAGGAATCTTCTTGATTTTGAAAACTTGCCATGAATTAATTAAGGTTGCTTATGATGGATCTAATATTATGTTGTGCCAAGATGTGAAGGGTTTTGTATTGTTATCAAAGAACATTGGAAGCATTTTATGTCCATAATGTAGATATCATACATAACACCAAAAATCAAAGATGCTTCATTTAGTGACTAGTGGATGCATGAAAACAAATATACTTTTCTCTAGATCCAATGCTAAGTGGTTTAGAAGATACCATTGTTGCATTCAAGGCCAATAACTAAAGATAGCATCCAATGCTAAGTAGTTTCTGAAGATACCCATTTGCATTGATAAATGCAAAATACTTTGCAATAGTTAAAGCAAATATTACAATGATCAATGTAGATGTTATGATCTTATCCAAATTACAACATCTACGCATATATCTTTTATTGTTCATATGCAACAGTACTCCATGAATAGTAAATCCATGAATGTAATTTGGCACCAGAACTTAGATTCGAGGAAACATTTATTGGTATTAGTTATGAGTAACTTGAAATATAACCCCATGTATGTGTAAATAAGGGGAACACTCTTCATCAATTCAGTTGAAAATATATAGAGAATGATGTTTTAAAGAGTATACATATTACCAACTTCTACCTTCTTGCAAATATAAAGATTTGTCTTTCATTCATGCATGTGTTTGAGTTGATTTATTTAGTGTTGTAGTCAACCTCCAACACCCCATTCTAGAAGGGAAAGATCCCATTCCACTAGTTCAAGTGTTGTCATTGTTAATTAGGTTCTCATTGTTAAATAAGTTTCGTCATAATTAATTAGAAAATGTTTTCAACTTCTATTTCTATGAGTTGTGTTAAGATTTGTAGTAACATCAATGTATAAGAATTGCACTATAAAACTAACCTACAAATGAGCATATTCTACAGGAACATGCAATCACTTCTTTTATAAGAATCATATTGTAAATATGTAGCAAGTAATTACTTCAGTCACAACTTAGATTGGAATGTAACTCAGGTTTTAGATATGGTTTGCATTATTTAAATTAACTCCATATTAGTGTAAATACAATTTACATTTCTTTTGTATAAAGTGGATTGAAACTCTCTTAGTTTAAGAGGAATTTGCATCCTCTATCCAAGATTAGAAATCCATATTTTTCAATAATATCATAATAGCTCATATTTAATAGAAATCTGTATTTTTCAATCATATCATAATAGCTCATATTATTTTTCTTAAAGTAGCCTTTATTTGTTATTATAAAATAACTAGGCATCATAGATAATCAGAGAAAACCAAGAACCTGATTCTGGATATAAAGTAGTATTTCTTTGTTATTATAAAACAATTAGGCATCATAGATAATCAGAGGAAACCATGAACTTATTATGGATATACATTGCTAGGAATCCGGCAAGGATACAAAACCTCGGGTTGATAATAAATGTACAAGTAGATTAGACTTCTGCCATCAATAAGCATGATCTTTAATTAGCCTATTAATTGGCCTATAGAATTCTCCTTGGGTTTTTATGAGATTCTGGGGAAGATGTAGTGAGGGTTATAAATTAATCCAGATTGTTACAAAAAATATTAGTTGCATCTAACACTACTTTTATTGCTATGATTCTAAAAGATGAAAACCCCAACTGATTTGATCAATATAGGTCCATTTTGTTGCATAATTGCATTTGTAAAATTCTCCAAGGTGATTTTTTTGAGAGTCAAGTTATTGTCAAAGACCATTTCTAGTGAGCGGTTTGGGTTTATGTCAATTAGGTAGATACATGAGGCTATTCAAATAGATTATGAAGGACTTCACTCAATCGTAACAAGAAAAATTTCTTCTTTCGTGACAAAATTGGAACTTTCAAAAGTCTATAATTACAATGTAGGATAACCATATTTAAGAATGATGTTGTACCTAGGTTTCAGTTTTCAATTTGTCAATTGGATCATGAGTTGTGTATCCTAAATCCTCTTTTCTATACCCATTATGGATCAACCTCAACATTTTATAGGCCTTGCAAACCTTGTAAAGGGCTATGATAGGGATGCCCTTCGTCACCTCTTATTTTCTTCATTCTAACAAAGGGACTCAATAGAGCACTTATTGATACAAAAATAAACGAGTTTTAATGTATTGTTTTTCAATGACAGATCAAGGAGGAACACTCAAAAGCTTAGAGAGTTATTGCATCTTTGCTGCAAAGGCACAAGAATGATTATCAATGCCCAAAAATATTCTATATCCTCTACAAGGTTGGAAAGATGCAAACGTTATTTTATTCTCTTAGATTTTTCCTTTTCAACAGGTAAATATTGAGCATGGTTTGAAATATCTATGATTTTATCTTAAGCCAAATGCATATGGTAAAAATGATGATAAATACAAGTAAAATATGGGAAAATGGGTCTATCGTCTAGAAAGCATTGATGCTAACTTTCCCTATTATGGGATTGTGAGAAACAACGTTGTTTTGAAAATAGGAAATGGTTTTAAGGGTGAGGGTTGGTTATGACCTTTGGGTTGGGTGCGAACAAGATTTTAAATGTCTTGACAAGTTTATAGAGAAGCTTCTCATAGGTGGCTTTTTTGTCCTTAGCCAAGTACCAAATATTAATATGACCACCATATGGAGACGAGTGAAAATCAACTTTAATGCCATGTTTGGAAGATAGGACAACTTTAAGCATTTGCCATAAAAAGATAAAAGGAAGAGGATGAGCTCATTTGGGGAAATAACTCAACAAATCGCTCAAACCCTCAAAATCTGACTATAAAGCTTTAAATGATTCAATTAAGTAAGGACAAACACTTTGGTGGTGGAAGGTTATTTAAAAATTTAAATGTCCACTAAGTCACGCATCTTTATGTGACTAGCTTTGAGACAAAGGGTTATGACCTAGGATATTCTACAAAGGGTTATAGAAACTAGAGATTCTAGAGTTCTTGCACACTCTCCTTGCTTGAAGATCAAATCTAGCACACATCCTTGAGTAGGAGCCAGATGTTACCCCCCATGTTGCACTTGAATGAACTTGCAGTTGAGTCACCATAGATTGAACAAGTTACTTGTTCATTATCAGAGTTCAGAAGACTAGCAGGACAATTTTTTGGCCCAGTTTTCTCTTTCACGCATGTTCATATCCCCATGGGGGAGTTGTAATAAAATAACACAGCATGGTGGGCTTTTGTAAAAGGCTTGGCCTTTTTGAGACTCCGTCACTAGTCCGATTATTCTAGAGTGTGTTTTTTTTTGTTAATTATATATCACTTTTCAATGACTTATAATTTTTGAGTTTTTCACTCAATCCTCCAAAGCTAGGGTAATTGTCCTAGTGGTTAGGCTTTAGGGGGTTATTAAAGTATAGTGTCAATGTATATTACCATGCTAGTCATTATTTTTAGTCTCGTAGACATGCAATAAGTCCCCCAAGGATTTTTTTTAAATTTTTGTTTATAAAAAATTCTCACAAAAACAAGATGTTTTAATTGTAAAATTTCAATAAGTCATGAAAGTGGTGCTAGGATGCTTAATTTGCCATGGGAGTGCTCATTTTATAACTCAAAGCACCCACTTTACCCTTGTACCCACTTTGAAAGTTAAATTAGTCATTTTAATCACTTATTTTCATTCTCTCAAAAAGTGCATAAAAAGAACTAATGAATGAGAAAAAACATCATCCCATAAATCATGGAACATGTCAAGGAGATGTCTTGTCCTTTGTAAGTTTTCTACAGTGGTGGCAACCCAAAGCAAATATGGAAGGCAAGTTAGAGATAGTCGAATCTAGTGATTGAGATGTGATTGAGATCATATAAAAAGGGGGCATGTTCTTCGAGGCAAAGGAGACAAGAGATGTATGGATGGGTGCCAACCTCTTGAGAGGTGGCACCCACCTTTTCTATTTAACTTCCATTTACCCCTAGCTCACTCTCTTTAACTCAACTTGGCCCCTCCACTTGTCACTCACCCATCCTCATGAAGTGTGCCCTCTCTAGGTATTTAAGCAAGGTGCCTCACTCTCATTTCAAATGGTTAGAGTATGGAGACACTACCTAAACTTTTAAGCTTTGTATTGTAATAATTTTTGGTGTGGAAAGAGAAATACTTTGGAGGTCCATTTGCTAGTGTGTTTATGTTTGTGGATATCGGTTAGCTCAAGTGGTTCAATGTTGTAAATTGCAACCAAGAGATCATGGGATAAAGTCCCAAATCTATTTGCCTCTATAAATTTTGTGGACGTAACTTGATGTCCCCACCAACTTAGGTTATCAAAACTACAACCAAGCCATTTACCCCAAGTGCCATCCTCAAAATGAGGGAAGTGCTTGGAGGGCTTCCTGTAATGTGTATTCCATTTCTCTCTCATATATATAAAGAGTGAAAGTGATCAATGGGGTAGGTTAAGGGTGTTTAAATGAAGATTATATTAGATTATGGCAGGCAGATCTTGGGCCAAAAACAATCTTTACATAAATCGCACAAGAAAATATAGAGGAGAATAATATTGGAAACCTTCCATTTTCTATATTCATTAATACAATGGTGTTACAATAAATAGAATTCCAATCATGTGGATAGGATTCGAATCTACCAACTAAACATGACTGTCTGGCTAACTAGAAGTGTCTTAAATCACTATCGGAGTTCACTATTCTAACTCCACATGTCTAATTCAGTTAATAATCAGTTAAACTAGTTAAACTTATGAGGTAGGTGAGAAAATGCGCTTACTCCCATGCAACCATGCAAAACTGGCACTAACTGAACTGAAAGATATCTAACTAAATGTAACTGGAAATTGACCTAGCATAACTACCTACCTACCACAACCAACTGATGGAGGCTGTTGGTGGCACTTAGAGTGGCTCCTAAAATATAGGGATTGGTATCAAAGGCACATCAGCTCATGCATGCACATGCAATAAGTGGCAGATAACCTCTCTATGTGTTCCCCACACTCTAGTGGTTGGTATCGGTGGACCCAATGGCACTAATGGACCCAAAGGCTCTGGTGGACCCAATGACACCAAACTTAAGTAAATGACTCCTAAGTTAGGCATGATGATCTAATAGACTATAAATGGACAAGGAGACAAAGGGGGGATTAATAATAATCCTAACAAATTATATATGAAATAACCATTGAAACTAAATTAAAAAAATAAACATGTAAAATTAAGCTGAAATAAAGATATTATGAAAGGAAAAGGAATAACTTATCACTAATTACGGTAAAAATAATGATAAAGATGAATTAAAAAGATAAAACAAAGACAAAATAAAAATAGTAGGAAGGGGGTAAAAAGGGGGATAGAAAATATTAATAGGACAGGGTAAAGGGGGATGAAGGGCTTCCAAGAGTGGTTGAGTTTGTAATTATCTTCCTAATTAATGTTGTTTGGATGTTTCTCAATTTGCAGGGACGTTTATAAACCCCAGAGCAGTGCATATCCAAAAAGCTTACTTCAATTAAAGCCACCTATGTCTCACAATTGATGTTCATGCTAAATCATTCACACCACAATAAGAAAAACATTAATGTGGACCAAAATCCTATAATAGGGACCTGCTATTATAGGGAAAGCAATACTCTACATGCAACAGAGTATTTAAGACACTCTCGTGCGCATGAAATTTAAGACAACCTCGTGTATGTTTGAATCCGCCAACACCATGGTGAATGATGGTCGTGAATGATGCCGATGCTGCTCCATCCATGCAACTCCATTCCCATCGAACTAACACCATACTCCACCCCATACTACAGTATATCCGAGGAATTCTCCATACGTATACGATGGGCCGTGCCAGTACAGTTTCGACCGCATACAATGGGTCGTGCCAGTACAGTTTCAACGGCAGGATTTTGTAGGCTTTTGCAAATCATATCCAGGCCAGCATAGCTTAAGATCAAACAATAAATGAATATCTTACAGAAACCCTCGTCACCGGCTTTTGCAAATCTGATCATATCTGATTCGATCAACATTCAATGTATCCAATTAATTGGATGTGCTCACCCACAAGTCTGCCCTAATCGGTGTCTTCCGATCAGTCTAAACAAGTAAGTAAACAAGCTCTGCCAGTGCAAGAGACAGACCCATTTTTCTGATTAATATTTCTCTGAGACTATGCAAGGGTAAGAAACTTTTTCTAAGCAATACTCTTACTTACTCTTACTATGCGAGAAGAAGACGTTGCAAAAGACACTGGGGATTCCACACGAGAAGACGTTGCAGAAGCAAGCTTTGGGTCAGTTCTTTTTTTTAATCTTACCTTATGAATTGAACTGAAAAATACTTAAGAAAAAAGGGATTTATTGAACAATGTAGTTATCTTTTTTTTTCGAATGCCAGTACAGATTAGGGTTGACTTATTATTTTTGGGGAGTGGGATTGCACAGAAGAAGAAAGAGGATCGTGGATATTAGTAACAAATATACTGCGTGAAGATAATTGGCTCGGGATTGGACCTCGTAACGCACGTCTTCTGAATTCACTCCGACCAGGGGTTTTATTTACCGACAAAAGGTTAAAAGGTTATACTCTACAAGCTTTGGTTCAGTTTTTTTTTTTTTATCTTACCTTATGAATTGAACTGCAATCAATTTGTTTTAAATTTTATTTTTTTATGAAAATGGATGAAATCTTAGGTTGATCAATGCTCTCTGCATTTGATTTTTTCTATGGACTGTGGTTAATTCTCTGCATTTGATCAATTTGCTCGGCCACCCATTATCAAGTGATCAGACACCCATCCTTTCCATCGCAGCCTACCAAATTCTAACCACACATCATCCACTAGTTGGTATAAGTGTCGTTCTTTTAACCTTTCCGAATACATATAGTTCTTTTAAGACCGTTGAATACATATAGTAATAAAATAGCTTGGGCAAAATTGCACTTCAAATAAAATACTTAATGAAAAAAGGGATTTATTGTGTTGTACTGTTTACCAGCATTCCTCAAATGTAGACATAAATAGGGATAAGCCAAAAGAGAAAATTCGCACTTATAAATACTTATGAATACAATTTCTTCTTTACAATCATGCCAAAAGAGACGGGCCAGGTGAAATAAAACATAAAGAATGTAGTTTTCAAATGACCCAGTTGAATGTGGGATCTAAAACTTGACCCAGATTTGTGTGAGACTCAGTGTTGTTCTTGATGAATAAAATAAGAAAAATACTAATGAAATGAGAGTAAGAACCATAAAGTAGGAATCCTTGAGGATATGGACGGTTTTGGTCACCTCATTATGCTCGCTCTTGGTCAAGGTCATGGTCTCTTGAGCGTTGTTCCACATCTCGTATAGGTGGACACCATTCACGATCAGACTCTCCAATACCTCGGTGACGACATACTCAGAATGCATAACACATTAAAGGGAGATGAATAATACATATATTAAATTGACCACTAACAAATATAATACACAAACCTGCAGAATATCTCAGGAGACACTATTCTTCATATAGGCCAAATCTTGTGGATGAGGGTTTCAATTACATGCTAGTGATAGATTCTTCTTCTCTTCAAACATCAAATGAGTCTAACACACTTATGGAAAACATTTGCAAGGATATTACATACTTAACTCATTTGAAGAGAATGATGGTTACGTTTAAAGAAGAAGTAGGTTGTCATGAATGCATAATGCTAGAAAAGGTAAAACAACAAGGGTATGGATGTACGTGGATATGGGACGTGAAGAGATCACATGTTGTAGAACGAGTGGTAATAGACCGCATGTAAATGGGGGAAGAAGTATGAATATGTAGTTGATGAATACAATAAACTTATATGTAAATTATGCTTTATGAAATAAAGCAAAAATGCAAAGAGACACTAGAATCTAGGTCTAAGCATGCTTAGGAAGAAATTGGGGTTTGCGAAGGATATGTAAATTCAGGGAGAAGACTGGAGCACATAATGCTACAGAGAAAGTAATAGACAGTTTTGGCACTGGCAAACTAAGGGAGGGTATTTTTGGATTCATGACAAAACCAAAGCTCTAATACCAATTGACATGCCTCGGATAACTCCAATGCTTGGGATGCCCTTTCATTAAGGAGAATGGCGTATTAATACATCATCCAGTGACCTTTGGTCTTTATCTTCTGAAAATGTGTTATTCCATAACTTCTCAATGTATATTAAGCAACTAAAACTAAATTCAAATATCTACAATATTTACAAAATTAATCATAATGTGTAAAATTTGATATCCAACCAATATTAAAATTGAAAACTTTGAAACAACAAAATTGCTGAAGTGCACTATGTATAATGTGTTATAAAATGAATCTATTAAATATTAGTTAAAAACTAAATATTTTTCTACTTTTTAGAAAATAATAATATTACTTAAAATATGACCTAAATTATATATATTTACTTAATATTTTAATTTAATTTGTAATTGTCATTTAATTTTAAATTTGATTTCTCAATGTAATTTTTTTTCCAATTTTTTACATATATTTATTTTATAAAGAAACTTATAACTAATTTATAATATTTTTTAAAAATTGGGAACCATTTATATGTGCACTCAGTTTAGATAAGTTTTTAATTGGTATTACCATTTAAATATTAAATTTTAAACTTTGAAAGAACAAATCGTCCAAATATAATGTGTATAATGTTTTTCTATTGAATCTTGGTAAAAAAACTAGTATTATTTTTTTAGGAGAAATTGATAATACTTCAAATAGGGTTGTTGAGGCATGGAAAATCGCAGGCAACAACAGCAAGGGATTCTCCCCAGTCAATGTTCCCAACTAGCCCGTGACTGTTTGGTGTAGGAAATCCGTCCAGTTTGCGGTCCGGCTACCGTAGGTCAAGTAACAAAAATAAAGGTTTTACCGGTTGCGGCCTGATCCACCGTATATATTATTCCGCCCACCGATGCTTGGTCGGGTCTTCGTTGCTTCGTATTTTGTATCGGAGGCCGTAGTCTTTCCTACTCCGCCCTTGCAACGATGCGACGCACTAAGTGTCCGACGTTGATGTCTTTCCGCTCATTGACTGGGAACTCTTCCATGTAGAATTTGAGTTTAGCTCTTCCGACTCCGATAAACTTAACGGTCTGGCGGATCCCGTTGCCTGTTTGAGATCCACTGATGCAGCTGTGAGTGAGGCTACTCGGCCGATGTTTTAGTGTTTTAAGTCGCCAATAAGTTTCGCTTTTCCCGTCGTTTTGTGAATTTTAAACCCCTGTATGGGCAGCAGTGATTTTGATGCTTATTGAGATTTTCATGACGAGAGTGCATTGATGGGCCTTCTGTGATGACTAGACGGTTTGTTGATGAAGTTTGATTTAAAAGATGCGATCCTAAATAATAATAAATGTCGTTTAAATGCAGACGGACCCAAGAGATGTTTTCAGATTACCACTGCGCGAAGGTGTAGCTGGAAGACAAGCAGCAGAGAGGGAGCTGGGCAGTGTTAGGCAGAGTGCGTATCGGAACCGACGGGATCTCAAGGAGGACAAACGAAAGACAAGCCATAATCAATGGCGACAAAATCCCAGGCCTGGAAATATCTGTCAGTTACCAAGCGGATCCCGCTTTGTTGAATACTCTAAAACGTAACGCATGAAATAAATCATGAGTACTCGCAGAAAAGACAAAATGGGGATATTAAACGGTTTGAGGAACCCAAAGGTCATAGGGTTGGGGAAGCCCAAGCGGTTAGCTGTTTTGGTTTAAATATAGGAAAGTTAAAATTTGCAGGGGCTTTTTCCCTGGAAAAACTTGTGAACTATTGTTTGTAAGAGGAACTACTTCGTTTTACAATAAGAAATTGCAAATTTTGCCTGTTGGAGAAGGTGCTGTGTGGAATGTCTCAATGGGATAAAATGAATGATGTTGAATGGGAACTATTTTGTTTTCGACTATGTTTCATTAACTGTGAGAGCGTTCTAACTTTCTGAACCTATGTTCTTGCCTGAATGTTCTCTAGTATATTCTGTGATGTTTTCCACTATGAGTAATGGGATTTTTAATTGTTGATGAGCTATCTTGTCATGTATACTTTATTCATGTTTATATGTTTTGGTTATAAGAACAGCTATATGTGATTTTCTATAACACATGGACAGTATTGCATTACTCATGAGTTAATATCTAGCTCTCTAGAGATAGCCTAGTTAGTATTTATTTTCCTGCAATGTGTGTGATTTAGATGCTTGGGAGTTTAAGACGAGAGGTAAGAACCTGCGCATCACATTGTGAATACTCCTTGCATTCTTTATCAATCTGCATGTTAAGTAGGCACTTGCATATCATCCTTTAAGTCAAAATACAAAAATATATACGGTGGATCAGGCCGCAACCGGTAAAACCTTTATTTTTGTTACTTGACCTACGGTAGCCGGACCACAAACCGGATGGATTCCCTACACCAAATAGTCACGGGCTAGTTGGGAACGTTGATTGGGGAGAATCCCTTGCTGTTGTTTCCTACGATTTTCCAGGCCTCAACAGTTTTTGGCGCTAGAAGGAGGGCCGCCAGTGCATGGCTAGCCGAGGAAACCTGTTTTCCCGAGATCATTCCACCAGTAATAGTTCAGGAAGCAGTTTGTTTTCCAATCCAATTCCTAAAGAAGGGGGTAGAGAACATTTGTATTATGTCGACAACGAAGTTGTTAATGATCTACGAAGACACACCAAGGCATATGTAAAGAAGATTGGAGGATTGCCGATTATCCCTAAATTGCCCAGAAGAGAATATAAAAGGAAAGATTGTCCTATATTGGAAGACTCAGTGCTGGTTGGGGATTGGGAAGAACATGTAGAAACATCCTTACAGGAAGTTGTATAGCCTTTGAATCAAGTAGGCCTGGATACTCCTCACAGTTGTCCTATCCATACTCCTATTTGCTCACCTCCTCACTCTCCACCCAGACTCATGGCAGGAGTAAACGTAAATCAACCACCCAACCCACCAAATCCACCACCTGCCTGGAAAGCCAAATCACCTTTAAACCTAACACTTCCTTTGCATGATTTACCTCAATCTTTTGAAAAGATGTTGCCTAAATTTGGCCCAAGTGAGAAGATGCTATTAGATGACCACTTACAAAGTTTCTACTTGGCAATAGAAGGATTAAGGGCTGGGGAATATGAGGATGTAGTTTGTAGACTTTTCCCACACACCCTTAAAGGAGCTGCAGCGTCGTGGTACTTTGGTTTGCCTGCAAATTCTATCCCTGATTGGGATACCTTCAAGAGGATTTTTAGAAGTAAGTATGCAACCCAAAAGACTCACGCAGCCCTCATGAAAGGACTATGCGCATTAAAGAAAGAGAGAAAGGAGAAGGTGCACAGTTTCACCCAAAGATTTGCAGCATATCTTAAGAATTTTTCTGAAGCTGACAAACCTTCGGATAAAGTCCTGATTGAGTATTATACCTCAGCTCTAGGACCCGAGTTGGTCATGTTTGCCAAAATGAAGGCCAAGCCTACTCTGGCGGAGACCTATGAGGAGGCGGAGAAAGTAGAGGCTGAAAGGGAAAGCATCGAAGATTATCCCGAATGGTCAGGAGAGAAAAATGTGGGGAGGAAATCTTTGTTGTTTACCAAGCCTAAGGAAGAGGAGTCATCAAATTTTGAAGGATTGGCAAAAATGATGTAGAAGCTTTCTAACAGAATCATAGACTTGGAAAAGGAAAAGGAAACCCAAAAGTTCTACAAGCCTCATTACAAGAAAAGGGAAGATAACAATCAGTCCCAACCCCCCCCCCGGAAAATTTGGCATCTATGTGTTAACACTCATAATGTACCCAGGTTGTAAAAGGCACACCCCGAGGTAACAGCAAAACCACTTTAGGAAGATATTGATATTCTCTCCCTGAGAGGGATCTCTCAACATGGACTTAACAATTCGCAAGACCAAACAGTAACAATATTTAAAAGGTTTATTTATTTGGTTGAAACAATCACATATCCATTGGGCAACAGAGTCATATACATATAAAAAGATTCCCAAAATGCATACACAGGATTTTTTAAAGGCAAGATAATCACATAATTGCAGTCATTTCATTTGTCAGGGTGAAAATAGAAGAAATGAGAGAACAGCCCATCAATACAGAGCGTCTAAGACGAATTCCATATCAACTTTGGTAGAAAAGATCATATAATACTTGAAACGATGAATAGAGCATAAGCATATGAATTCTAAACATCAAACACTGTGTTCCAGATACGACAGGAAAAACAGAATGGAGCGTTACACAGGAAAAATTACAAATCACACAGAGAAAGAAAGCACGGACTGCAATGTCAATGATACATGAATCTCTGAAAAAGAACTCTCATGCATTCATTTGGTATTAAAAAATGAGACAGATATGTTCTCCACAAATTACTTCATCTGATGGGTTCCAACCCCCATCTCATAAAAGAGATACAAATTTATAGATCAAATAATAAGTCTGCCTCCAGCAGATCAATAACAGAATGACCGACGTAAATTAGAGTTTGTAACTGAAATCCTACACCACTAGGAAGTTGTTACAATTCCATTCCTAACCGATCATAAAGCATGAAACAACTGGATAACAAACTTTGGTCCATCAGCTCCGAATCTTTGCTCCAACAGCACCACGTCTTTTGCCAAATCAGCTCTGAGTCTTTGCCCCATCAGCTCCATGGTATCTGCCACTTGTTCCTACGGAGGAAGAGTAAACTTTGTTTTCCCCAGACGCTCTACAGCCTTCCACTGTTCGGAACTTGGGGTGTCGCTTTCCATCATTTCCCGGATGGCTACCTCGAGCTCCATGTATGTTTCGTAGGACTTTTTAGGCAATCTGGTTCTGATAGCTGTGAACTTCTGCAGGACTTTGAAATCTTCAGTTAGCATGTCCACAATGGTTTGTCCCGACAGGCTTTTCTCCAACTCATTAAACTTTGAATGGTCCATACGAGCCCTGACAATCAGGTGATTATAATGTTCCTGCGGGAGCATTCGACCTTTTTTGTTCCAGAAGCATGGCAACCCGTCTTCGAACAGCCCTTCAAACTCTTTTTTGAACCTGTTGACCTGTACCATTAATTCTTCTGATTTGTCCTGAACAATCTTCATTAACTGGTGCTTGTGAATGATTTTCTTTGCTGACAGGATTATTGAGACTGTCCTTTATGCCCATGTCATGCAACTTTTGATATGTTAATGAATTAAGGAAATCCAGGGTGTTTTGGGCTGTAGCGAGAGGTCTTTTCGCCATGTGTTCGTTTACCACTCTCAATCTTTGCTGAGCTGAATCTATCAATCCACATAAATCATTAATATAATTAAGGTAGTGCCTAAACTTGGTAACTTCAATACTTAGGGTGTCCCAAATGATGTGCTTTGCCCCCTGAAGGGGGCCCTTCCCAATACATTTTTCTTTCAGTTCATCAACCTTCTGCTGTAATTGGCTCTTGTCCTGTAAGAGCTGCATTCTGCTTTCGCTTACCTTGGTTAACTCGGCTTTCACCTTTTCATTCTCGGCTTGCAATTCCTTAATAGTTTCCTCTCTTAAACTCACTTGGGACATAGACTCCAACAAGTCATCTGCAGAACAATCAGCTAATGGCTTTCGGATATCTACAATAGATAAGTCGTCACCGGCAGGGGTTTGGCTTATCAGCTCATCCATAATCTCCTTTTCCACAGTTTGGTTTTTCTCCATTACAGAAATTTGGGACAGTAGTTCTTCCTTCTCGACATTCCACTTATCCTTCTCCTCTTGTAGCTCTCCAGCCTTCCCTTTGTATTCCATCATTTCCTGATGGAGTTTATCTTTCTCCTCCTGGAGGGCTAGCAATTCTGCTGATTGGACATGTTCTGAGCCTGGCATCTTCAACCTCTTCT
The DNA here is from genome assembly GCA_001517045.1 of Pseudotsuga menziesii. Classification (NCBI taxonomy): domain Eukaryota; kingdom Viridiplantae; phylum Streptophyta; class Pinopsida; order Pinales; family Pinaceae; genus Pseudotsuga; species Pseudotsuga menziesii. The sequence goes on along the minus strand of LPNX010956260.1, from coordinate 2,087 downwards.
TCAAAACTTGTAGGGCATTATCTTTCTCTTCTAACAACTTCTTTACGGCCTGGGTATTGTCTGAGCTGGCGATATCTGCTTGCAGTTTTTTCACCTGAACAACATTTGCTTTGTTTTCCACTTTCTCATGTCTCAATTGGACTTCCAACTTGTCTACCAACGCTTGCAACTTATTTATCGTCATCATGGCTTGCAACAGGTCTGAATAAAGAATGTCGTTGGTTTGCTTGTGCAACTGTATCTTGTCTGGAGTACTAATTTTGTCCAGACGAATTTCTATTTCAGACATTCTTTTATCATTCACAATGGCCATCTTGAAAGTATTCTTCTCTGCATCTCTAGCAAAAACTAGAGATGTTTTAGAACTATGCAGGTTCCTTACCCTCGGGAGCAGATTTCTCGTTTCCTCCAGGGATTGCTTCCTCTTTTCTAGGTAGCTCGTCTTGAGCTCTTCTTTTGATTTAAACAAGGGGCCGGACTCTGGACTGTTACCGTCACCTTCTGAATCTTTAAAAGAAAACTGACTGACCTGAACTGTCTTCAAGGGAACCAAAGCAGCCTTTTTGAAAACTCCGGACGCCCCTTCATCCAGATCTCGCCTCCTACGAGCAGCCTCGCCTTCTTATGGGATGTTTCTTCATCCATATCCATACTCTTGGCTTCGGCCAAACTCCTCTTGACAGCAACACTGACCCCCTCTGTGATTTGGATCTCTGAACGAGATGCAGGATGTGCCTCTGTCTCATCTTTGGACTCGTCAGTGAACTGGAGCAAATTAGTTGTTTCAGCTAACCCTTCAACAGCCTGATGCTCGAAGGGTTTGTTCCTGTTTTCTTGCTTTCTTNTGAACTGGAGCAAATTAGCTGTTTCAGCTAACCCTTCAACAGCCTGATGCTCGAACGGTTTGTTCCTGTTTGCTTGCTTTCTTAATGATATCACCTGGTGGGGTCGTAGTTCATATTTACATCCTTAACGAAATCCATAGGTTCCATCAATCTCTCTATACATGCCAGGGCACCTTTGCCTTTAAAAATGAAAGGGCCGACCTTAAAAGGAAATTTAACATTCAAAGATTTTCGGAAAGCACCGAAGTGCTCCTCCTCTGATAACAACCTTTGTCTCATAAACTCCAGAGCAAAAATCCTTGGAGTTAAAAAGGAAGGCAACTTATAAGGCTGACCAGTAAATCCGTACACTCTCAAAACAGTGTAATCTTTGTACAGGAACCAGTCTCCCACCCGACCTTCGGGTGAAGACTGCATCAAATATTTCATTTCATCGAAGACCCGGGGCAATTCTCCATCAAACAGCATCCTGTATATTTCGGACATGATCGAATTGGCAAATTCGATCAGGTGGATTTGCTTTGGCAAATCAGAAGAGGATAGAGTACTCAAGAACTTCAATTCGGTAACATTGGAACATATCAACATGTTAAGTAAGTGTGTTTGAAACCTAAAAAACTGGACCTTGGGAAATTCAGTCAGCTGGAGGTGGATTGCTTCGGCAAGATACTCGTCTAAATTAAGTACAGGAACTGAATGGGACTCGGGACTCAAAGAATATACTTTTAACAGGAAACCAAGGATAACATCACCTATACAACAATCGTCATCTAGACCTAACACCTGACAAACCAAAGACATTACCAATTGCGCCTCAGTTCTGAAAATGTGCAAGGGGTAAGGTAAGGAAAGGCCTTCCAGGGACCGACCTTCCTTCAGGATACTTGACAGGAATCGAGAGCAAGCATCAGTTGGGAAACTTCGAAAAAACTCGGCAAGGACAGCTTCATTTACAGACTCACGGTTTCCAGGGTAACTTTCGGGTAAACTAAGATTTTCTCTTACTACTGAAGCATCAATTTTACACAATATCCTAGATGCGGACTGACTCACAATGACCCTCCGAGAGGGAGAATAATTTACCGCGCACCATTCGGCAAATTCAAGGAAGTGGAGGGTTTGCTCCAGGGAGAAAAAGTATAAAAAGGACTTGCACACATTCAAAACATCATTTCCCTGCAAAAAATAAGACCATAACCTTTCTTTGCTGCCAGACACACTTCCTGTAGACAGGAAAGGGTC
>LPNX010956256.1:1093535-1105036 GCA_001517045.1 Pseudotsuga menziesii | reverse complement strand
ATAAGAAGAATATAGCTAAGTAACTTTAGGTAATCTACTTTCGCCATCTTCTCTAATGATTTGGTCGTGAAAACTTTAATGAACCTAAATTATGAATATCTAGAACTCACGCTTTAAGTGTTTTAGTTTATTCCCTTACTGTCACTATAAAAAGAAGTAAGTATATTTCTTATAAAAACTCAAGAAAATATCAGAAGAGTTATTTCAGATAGTACACCTGGTTTTTACCTTACAAGACTTTTCTAAATTAAAATTCTTCGATACAGTGCAGTGACAATAAGTAAAGAGAATTAGGCCTGTTATATTAATTCGAATACACTTTTGAGATAGAAAGAAACATGATCAGTTTTCTATTTTCTTTACAACTAGTAAATTATAGACGTATCAGAAAATCTAAAGAAAATCTTAAAAGAATAAGTAAAAAGCTTTACCTCCAAGGCAAGATAAAACTGGCTAGCATGTGTTAAATTTTACTGATTGAATTGATACAACAATTGGAGGAGTATTATTTTAAATTGTTAGCAGTAACTCGAACTTTACCTGTCAGCTGTAAGAACAGAATGAACTTTATACATTAGCGTAACGCTAAGTAAGCCCCATCTTTTCACGACAAATTCACCTTATGTCACAAACAGAAAAACATTCAGTAATTGAAAAGAAAATATTCTTTAAAGGATTAGAAATAAAAAGGTCTTGCTCTTACATTATTCATTATCAACATCCAATTCAACATTTTAAAGACTGCAATTTATGTCTTTTTCAAGGTTTTAAATTTTTTGAAAATTTTGGGGTTTGACACTGCATACATGGGTTTTTTTTATTATCTATCTCAAAACCTCGCAGTTGTTCAATATATACTTCTTCTATCAAACCATTTAGGAAGTTTATATTTACATCCATCTGGTGTAACTTCCACTTCATTTTGGATTCCAAGGAAAGGATGGTTATAATTGAGGTGTACCTAGATACTGGTGCAAAGGTATCCTCATAGTTGATTCCTTCCTTATGGGAGAATCTGCGAGATACAAATCTTTCCTTGTACTTCTCTATACTAGCGTCTTTTGAATGCTTTGTCTTGAAGATCCATTTTGAGGATACCACTGAATTGTTCTTTATTCTTGGTCCTATTTCCCATACATCATTCTTTATAATGGATTGGTATTCCTCGACCATAGAATCTATCCATTCCTTCTATTAGCACTATTTTTGTGCTAAGTAGTTGGAGAGATATAAAACAATGTAATGATGAATAAGGTATGTAAATTTTCACCTCATAGAACCTTAAAGGATGTTGGTGAAGGTCTGCAGGTGTTTGGAAGGACATTTTCAAATCCAGAATGACCAAATACATAAGAAATTTTGATTTTCGACTTTGAAAATGCTTATGGATGGAGAGATCCACCCTTAGTTGAATAATAATAGGAAATGGGTGGTCTGGATGCGTCGTGGAGAAGATCAACTTGGCCTAAAAAACATTTTTTCCCAAGGAAAATCGAGAGCGGAAGTGCGGAAGAAGTAAAAATTTGGTTATGAACAGTGAAATCTCGACTTTCACCTTCTATGATCTGGGATTGGACGGCTCAGAGCATTTCCTCCTAAAATTGACGGCACGGAGGATAGCAGAGGTGCGTAGATCGAAAGTCAAAAGACTTAAGGATCTGATCATGAAAAGTTGATTTTATTCCTTCCGTGATCCGCCAAATCCAACAGTCCAGCGAGCTTCAGCACAGATCAACGGTTCATAAAAGAGCAGAGGGTTGAAGAGAGGAGATTGGAAATCGGAAGAAGTAAAAATTTGGTTATAAAAATTTCAAATCCTGATTTTTGTCTTCCGCAATCCACTAGATCGACGGCCCAGCACGCTCTCGCCAAGGATTGACGGCTCAAAAAAGAATAGAAAGGGTGGAAATTAGAAAATCAAAATACATAGAATTTAGTCATAAATAGTTGAAGTTTCGATTTCTGTGATCTGCCATATGCAACAGTCAGGAAGATTCCCATGTAGATCAATGGTGTAGAAAGAAGAAAGGGCAGAAGCGGAAAGCTGAGAGCAGAAAGATCAAAATCAAACTTTACAGAAAGTTCAAATCCTGATTTCTACCTCCCACGATCCACTAGATCTACCGCTTAGATCGCTTCCACCCCAGATCAACGGTGCGAAAAGGCGTAGATAGGTGGAGATTCAAAATAAAAAAACGAAAGAATTTTCTCGTGAAAAGTGAGTTTCTGTGTTCCGTGATCCGCTAGATCAACGGCTCAGATCGTTTCCACCTAGATTGATGGTCCGGAAAGGAGGAGAAAGGTGGAATTCTGAAACATAATAATTTGGTCGTAAAATGCATAGATCCCGATTTCTGCTTTCCACCAGCCCATAGCTTGCTCTCAGATCAAAGGCTAGGAAAGTTTAGGGAAAATATCAACGGTGCAAAAAAAAAAAATATGTGCACTAGTTAACTAGACTTCCCGATGTGCAAAAATAGGTAGGCCCCGTAGATTTCAACGGTCCATATTACCCCTAATATCAGATCCATGGTGGGGATTGATTCTGTTGATCCAACATGCTCACAGAAATTAACTTTTCAAATCTGTGAAATGGTTTAAAAGGGGTGCATGTTTCAACAGCGGAGATCAAGTTAGGGATGAATCAATGGCAGAGATGAATTTTGCAGATCCTACTTGCACGTGGAAAAAAAATTTCCATATCCACGAAATTGATTAAATATCAACAAGTTTGGATAGACGAGATCTAATCAAAGACATATATGTGGTTGACATTGATTTCGCCAATTGAACTTGCGAGGAAAAAAATCATATTGAGAATTGGAAAAATTAGGTAAAGCTCACACCTTTCAACAGTTAAGATGGAAGATTGGTTTAAATCAATGATTCAAGTTGATTTTGTGAATTGAAGATGCATGGAGGAATATAGTTTTGGATTCAGCAAAATATTAAAGGGATCCCACCTTCCGACGACTTAGATAAGGTATGGTCCAAATTAATGGCCGACAATGATTCTGCCATTTCAAAGGATGAGGAAGAAGAATTTTTGGTGAGGATATGGAAACCACAAATGGGCGGTCCATATTGGTGGAAGTTACAGATCAAGGATGGATATTTGTTACGGTACCCAAAGTCGTTGATCAATGGAATATAGTTGAAAATTACTGGAAAGGTAAATATGAAGTGCGCCAATGAAGACATGCCTAAGCATGGCGAGGATCAAAGAGACAATTGTAGAGTGATCAAGCGAGCCAGAATCCTAAAGATGCATTACTGTTTTAAATCCAACATGCACGTTACCCCTATATATTTTATGTTTTATGTAAATTGTGGAAAATGTGCCACGTTAAAGTTTGTTTCTCAAGTTGTAACTAATTTCAACCCTGTTTCGAGGTTGATCTCGGGGGCTAAGACACTATAAGTATACCCTCAATAGAGGAAGAAAGGGTTGAAACCCATGAGGTTCAAGGTTTTGTAAATAGAGATATTCCTGTGATAAAATGACAAAGCCGAATGTTGGCCTTTGAATGCAAATATTCATGTCTATTTCTCAGTTACAGTCTGTGCTTTTTTTTCTTTATGTGCATGTCCTTCTTGCTAATATTTCCATTATGTTTTCTTTCATATCTGAGATAAGTGTGTGATAGTTTTTATAATTCATACTTAGTTATGCTCTGGCTATTGTTTCAGATATTCATAAACCTTTTCTACCAAATTTAATGCAGAATTCATCTATTTGGTGCTTTGTGTTAATGGACTATCATCATTTCTTCCTTATCACCAGACCAAAAAACATATTGATCGTAACCGAGGTATTACCTTGCCTCTGCCTAATTTTCCCATGCAAATTGTTTTGTGTTTCTTTATATTTGTGACTCCATAGCCCAATGTACCCTTACCCTATTTCATCCACATATCTAAATTTTATTTTTTTTGTGTATCTAGCCTTGTTATATATCTGTGAGAGATCCCTCTCTAGAAAGGAAGAATCTAATTTCTTAAAGTGGTTTTGTTGTTACCTTGGGATCCAATCTCCACAACCTTGGGTGTGATTCCGAGTGCTAACAAACCGGCGTCATTGCTGGGGAACGAAAGTGAGAATCATCCCTAGGAAAAACGATAAAGCTTCCAAGAAGAAAGGGTTTCTGTGGGAAAACATAGACTTTTGAATTTGAAAAAGGTTGTGTAATTTTCCTTAGAGACTTTGCTGAAAGCTTCTAGAAGGTGACTCCACTGGGGAGACCGGTGGCTAGAAGGACCAATATGGGGAGGAGGGTTCAAATATTCATTAGATATGAATGAGAGAGTTTTAGATATGACTGTTGATGGTGAACAATGGTCAGACATCAAGAAAGTCGTACCTCTTTCACCTGGTGACTCCACTAGGTTCTGAGCGAATTGCAGAAGGAATCCTAGCTTCCAGGAGGCCACATACATGAGGTAATCCTGACACTGAAATATTACAAGGTGTGGATAACCCCAATAAATTTCTTAGAAGTAAAGGAAAATAACAGCTATATATTCATCAATTTGGAAATTCATCTACTCTAGAATTTCATAGCATTCAAGATCCTGCATGGGAAACTAATTTTGAAAGGTCACTATTAAAGTCTAAATCAGAGTTTGAATTCAAGAACACAGAATTAAACCCTAGTAGGTTAGAGTCATATCTGCTTGACTCTCTTTTCCATAACATTCAAAACCCTGAGAAAATTGGTGCAAGAAACCCTACTTTTCAGAATTTTCATCCTTGTAGCCTGCCAGTTGTCCAAAACCCTCCATCCTTTCAAGCTCCTCATCCTGTTCCAAATCCACCTAGACAGATGGCTGCTAGATTTTCTCCATTGGCCTTAACTATTGTGTTGCATGGCCTTCCTCAAGGTTATGCCCAGATAATTCCATTCTATGATGGGGAGGGAAATTTCACAGCGAGGAAACATGTGGACAGGTTTGATGATTTTATAGATTTGGAGTTGGTAGATGATGATGATGTTAAGATGAGGTTGTTTGTGCTAATTTTGTCTAGAGAGGAAAATAAATGGTTCAAAGACTTTCCTTATGGATCCATTCGTACGTTTGAAGCTTTCCAGAATGCATTTCTAGAGAGGTGGGATGATAAGAAAAGTCCTCAGCAGTTTCTTTCCCAGTATAACAATCTGAAGAAGGGAGGTTTTGAATCTATTCATGAATTTTTTAGTAGGTTTATGAGGGTGTATAACTCTATCCCTGCTGATATCAAACCACTGGTAGGTGCTGCAAAACTCCACTATGCTAATGCTTTTCAAAGTGAATTTGCTCTGTTGTTGAGAGAGAGAAAATCATCAAGTCTTCCTGTCATGTTTCAATATGCCCTAGAGGTGGAAGCTAACATGATGGCTAGTGGAAAAATCATTAGAGGAAATTTCAACTCAAAATGGGCCTCCTAAAATGAACTAATAAAATAATAGTTAAAATAATCAAATAAGATTTATTAATTTTGGAGGAACAAAAGAAAAAACTACTTTTTTGTTTGTATTTTTAACATATCTCCCTGTGTTTTTACTCAAATTTTGATCGGGAGAGCTCGTTGGATGCTGAATTAAATTCCGCATCCAACAAGTACCCACTCGGCATACTTTTGACAGACCTCGCTATCCCCCAAAAACAAGAAATACCTGAAAAAACGGAATGATGATGTCATCATTTCGTTTTTCAGGTATTTCTTGTTTTTGGTGTAGCGGGGTCCATCAAAAGTATGCCGAGTGGGTACTCGTTGGATGTAGAATTTCATTCCGCATCCAACGAGCTCTCCCGATCGAAATTTGAGTAAAAACACAGGGAGATATGTCAAAAATACAAACAAAAAAAGTAGTTTTTTTTATGATACCTATCCCCAAATTTATATTAAAAAAGTGTTTAAGACCTATACGGTATTTCAAATTTAAAGAAATTTCATTAGCTAACACATGATGACATGGAATTTGAATAAAAGTTAAAAGGCCCATTTTGAGTTGAAATTTCCTCTAATGAAAGCAGAAAGTAGAAACAAGGAAAATTAGAGAAGATGGTCCTTCTACTTCTGTTGTGGCTTCTTCAAATGATGTGAAGTTTGTGTTGATGTAATTGTAACTTTGCAATGTATTCACTTGTATGTCGTATGTATTGTACCCTGACGTTTATTTCGGGAAGTGTTTGTAATGTAATTGAGTTATGTCATGCATCGATGTTTCGATCAGGAGTTTATATAATGTGAACAAGTCATGTCAAGTCATTGTGGGTAACCCTCGTATTGATCAAGGGTTAAAGTCCCCACAGTTGTGGGGTACTAGGGTTATTAGACTCTCCTAGAGATTTCGGCTCTAGTAAGTAATTGTTAAGTGAGGCTGACATGTTAAAGTGGACATTAAGTGAATGAAAGAATATAAATATAGAGTGAGCCTCTCTATTTATTACATACACACTCACTCACTGGGGCGCATGAGTGAGAGAGAAGAAGTCGGGATCAGAGAGAGAGACTACTGCTATCAGGAGATCGTCTTTATGTTTTCAAGTTTTACTTTTGGTGTTGATTCTATCTCCGAGGAAGTTGCAGGGTTTTCTCCTTTATGGTTTCCCCGAGGAAAATATTTGTGTTCATTGTCTCTTGTCTTTTATTGTTGTGCATGTTATTCTCTCAGATAAGATCCTAAGAACATAATGCTAGCTTGCATGATAAAAATATAACATGGTATCAGAGCTAACCTGAGAAGAAGACATTATGTAGTTGTAGAAGCTACTACTTCTTACTTTTTGGGTCTCTCTCCACAATCCATCAACAAAAGTATGCTAGGATGACTCTCCATTGAAGGGCACATTTTTCTGTCGAAGTAGAAATCGATTCCGGGCATTTTCAGTTTTTGGTGCGAGAAATTAGGGATTTCTACATAATAGGAATTTTTGAGTGAGCCTAGCGTAGGATTGATATCCTCATCAAAATCAAATTTTAGAGACCTGGATCGATATTTTTGGTTGGGTGAAACTTCAAGAAAGTCAAACTCTAATTTGACCCCGAGCTAGAAAAACCCTAAAATACTAAAACTGATAAGTTTTGGTACATTTGCTATATCTCAAGATTGGAGAAGGATCAGGAGCTGAAAATTTCATAGGCCGATGATTCGGATTTATGCATGAACGAAATGAAAGAACATATACAGAATCATAATAACAGACATTTTGCAAAGATCACAAAGATACAGTAAACACATTCTATTAAATGGCAGAAATAGAACAGACTGTAATACAATTGCTAGAATGGTGGTAGCTATCTCTGAGAAGAGATGTGGCCGCTACGCTCATTCGTGCCAAGCTGAATACAAAATGAGGCCAAAGGGGCCTGTTTATAATAATAATGAGGTGAGAACCCCAAAAGTCCAAAACGTAACCCTAGAAGATGAACCGTCATAAAGTTTGCAGCCCCACGGTGGTAAGTTGAACAGTCAACTTCCCGGGGTCATAACTTTTGCATATGATCTCCGATTTGGGCGTTCGATAGCTCATTGGAAAGGTCTGTCTAAGATTTACAATTTTTGGTCATCCAAATTCATGTTGATGAAACAATTTGTTCCCAAATCTCCAAAAAACGCCGTTTAAGGCCTCAAAACGGCCCCATAAGTTTAGGAATCGAAAAACTGCATAAAAATACATGTGGCAGTTGAAGAATGTGAAGATCCAGAATGCAGAGACAATACATTCATACTTTACAAGGGTCTCTCAAATCAAAGAACAACTTGTAGTAGTAGAAGAAGAAGTGGAGAATGCAGAACTGGTGATATCCACCTTGAATGGCCTCCCAAGATCATGGGATTCATGCATTCAAGGAATGTGTGTCGAAAGGAATTGATTACCTTCAATAGACTCTGGGAAGAGTGCACACAAGAAAAGAAGCTTGACTCATAATAATAAAAGAGAAGATGGGAGAAACTGAAGATCAAGCTCTCATGATCCAAAGAAGATACATCAAGCAATGAGGAATACGAAGGAATCAAGTCTTGAAGAACCTCTTATCCACGTTAGCATTTGGATAAGAAATGATGCTATTATGAATGAAGAAGATGATAAAGCTGAAGGCTCAAGAAGGAGTCTACCCACGAAACAAATAAATATAAGTATTCAATTGTGATTTCATGATATTGTTTTGTTATGCATTTGTTTATATTCAGTTGATGTATTACGCATGATAGAATGTTTTCATTAATGACAGTATACTACATGTGATGGGTAAGTATCTCATGGTTCCATACAACTCTCCATTGCTACTTATCTAGAATAAAACCTCTTTGCTGACATATTGGATTAGTGCACAATCTCAATGTTGTCCTGGTGGAGATGGAAGGCATCTAGAAAAGTTTTCGTGATATATGGATGAATGTTGTATTGGCTAAAATAGTTGCATGATCATATATTTATGCATAAGAATTTGCCATTATGAATATGCCTTGTGAAATGTTTCTAACCATACAACTAATGCATTTGACTTGTAGGAAAGATCGCATACATAATCACCTACAAGAAAAGAAGGATGAAACTTGTTCTAAAGAACAAGTGACGACAGATAAAGAATAATATGACGAATGCAGTGACATCGTTGATGCAGAATCTTCCAGCTATGAATAAGTAACCAAGAAGAAAGGGAAGACCAGTTCAAGAAGAATGATGTCTAGGATGCAGTATCGATACATGAAGGGAAGTTCGTAGTTCCATCATGCAGTAGATGGAAACATCGTGGGATACAAGGCAAGATTCGTAGCACGAGGCTTCTCACGAAAAGAGTGCATAGAGTAAGAAAGAAAGAGGGAGTATGATGCTTCACTTTAGAGGGAGTGACTACAGAATATCCTGAGGTTCGACATGGTACGGCAGGATGGATAGCTTACTGGTGACTCTAGGCTTTATTGAGAATAAAGAGGATTCCAACCTTTTCCTCAAGGTTGAAGGTGGAAGACCAGTGATGCTCCTGTTTTATGTCAATGACTTGTTCCTAACAGAATTTGCAAGAAGGAGACTTGCTGCCGAGTTCGAGATGGAGGACTTGGATATGATGCACTATTTTCTAGGCATGGAGGTGTGGCAGAATGCGGATGGAATCTTCCTCGAAAAAGGGAAGTATGCAGTAGAGATCCTGAAGAGGTTCAGGATGATGGACTTCCATTAGAGGAAATTCAAGGTCTAAAATGGGCCTACTAAGGAAAATAATAAAATAATAAAATAATAGTTATTAATTTTGGAGGAAGAATGAAAAAAACTACTTTTTTTGTTCGTATTTTCGACATATCTCCCTGTTTTTTTACTCAAATTCTGAGCGGGAGAGCTCGTTGGATGTGGAATTTAATTCCATATCCAACAATTACCCACACTGCATACTTTTGATGGACCCCTCTACCCCAAAAACAAGAAATACCTAAAAAAATGTGATGATGACATCATGTGATAAGACCTTTGACATACCTACTTGCCCTAAATCCCAGCTTCTGGAGTGAAGACTAAATGGTTTTTTATCAATCTGTCATATAAATTCCTAGCACCGTGCATGCCCCTTTATCTAGGAGAAGTACCCCTGCTCGTACTGCCTTTCATCGATTGTCCACAAGCAGTGCCACTGCCCATTGCCCTTGGTCCATAGGCGGTTATTACCAGAACTGCTCTGTCATAGAAGGAGAAGCGCAGTACCCTGGGTAAAAAGGGAAAAAGAGAAGTTTCTCGAGGCTTCTAGATGATAAGCCTCGAGATATCCCTTATCCCTACTGATGTGGGTTGTTTGAGCTCGAGATCCTTCATCCTAGGATCTTAGAGGCCACCTCACCCACTAATTTCTCAACCATCTTTATCCATTAAATCCCTATAAATATGAGCTCATAGCCATGGTTGAGGAGAGAACATTGAAGGTATTGTTACGTTGTTGGATTGATTCTTGGCCCAAGATCATTTGGAGAGAGCATAGAGAGCTAGAGTCAGAGCTTTTGGGGATGAAGAGCTGGTTTCATGGAGATGCATATCAACACTAAGGCTTGGCTGTAAACTTGTTCATATTTCTAATGCAAGTTGATTTTCTGTCCCATATATATTGTTGATGTTTGATTTCAGATATATATTGCTAGATTCCTTAGTCACTAGCATAGATTAGTAGATCATATTCTAGTTGCTTTGATTTGTTTCGTGTTGAGTTTGATTGCAGGTACACATGTGGACTATCAAAGCCTTGTATTCCAGATATCTACAGCGTCTAGGGAGATTTATCAGCCTCTGTGATCTATTTGTTCTGGATATGAACCATTCAGACCATTGGAACACCTTGTTGTTCGCAGGAGGTGAAATATTCTAACTAACAGGGGATAGGCTGGGCCCTCCAATGGTCAGATGTAAGGGTCGATGCCATTCTCTGGGAGAATGGAGGCACCTAATCAGTTACCAGGAACCCTCAGTCTGGGACTGAGAGCCATACTGACATGGTGAGAGGATTGGTTCCTTCCATGTTCAGATGTAAGGGCTAGGCCATTCTGAAATGGGGGCAGGATGGGCCCTCCCATGGTTAGATGTAAGGGCTGGGCCATTCTGACATGATAGTGGATGTGTTCCTCTCATGGTCAGATGTGAGTGTTGGGCATGCCTTTCTGACGAGATGAGGTCAGATGTAATTGTTGGGCGGGCCATTCTAACTTAGGGTCAGATATAAGCACTAAAGAAGACCTACATGGAGGCTAGTCCTATAGCCAGCATGAGAAAGAGCTGGTTCTGTAGAACTTCCTGTGATGAGAAGAATCAAGAGATAGCACCGGCGATGATAACCCATTGATGATCTAGAACGAGTGATGATCCAAATCCAATGATGATGTTCCAAATACAGTGATGTTGATCTAGTAGAGATGATCCACATCGAGTGATGATGATCCAGATCCAGTGATGATGATCTAGATCCAGTGATGATCCAGATCTAGTGATGATGATCCAAATCGAGTGATGATCTAGATCAAGATGAAGATGACTTGAAGATGAAGATGACTTGAATATGACGAAGACTCGATGATGATCCAGATGATACAGAGAAGAAGACTTGTGCTAATAAATTGTTTCGAGAGAATACCCTCCTAGTTAAGAGGGAGTGTTGATGTAATTGTAACTTCATAATGTATTCACTTGTATGCCTTATGTATTGTACCCTAATGTTTATTCGGGGAAGTGTTTGTAATGTAATCGAGTTATGTCATACCCCGATGTTCTGATCAAGAGTTTCTATAATGTGAACAAGTCATGTCAAGTCATTGTGGGTAACCCTCCTATTGATCAAGGGTTAAAGTCCCCATAGTTGTGGGTCACTAGGGTTATCAGACTCTCCTAGAGATATTGTCTCTAGTAAGTAATTGTTAAGTGAGGCTGACATGTTAAAGTGGACATTAAGTGGACGAAAGAATATAAATAGAGAGTGAGTCTCTTTATTTATTACATACACACTCACTCACTGGGGCGCATGAGTGAGAGAGAAGAAGCTG
>LPNX010956256.1:1013469-1093497 GCA_001517045.1 Pseudotsuga menziesii | reverse complement strand
GGGAGATCATCTTTATGTTTTCGGGTTTTACTTTTGGTGCTGATTCTATCTCTGAGGAAGTTGCGGGGTTTTCTCCTTTATGGTTTCCCTGAGGAAAATATTTATGTTCATTGTCTCTTGTGTTTTATTGATGTGCATGTTATTCTCTCAGATAAGATCCTAAGATCATAATTCTAGCTTGAATGATAAAAATCTAACAGTTTGAAATGATGATGAAGGAAATGGAGAAGCTTATGGATAGGATGAATATGGATAATAGGTCACTGAATAGGGACAAGATGAACCTAAGATTAGAAATCCAAACTTCAGAAGGAAAAATCCTCCCCCACCTCCACAAATCAGATAGAGGGATATAAGGAATCTTAGAAACCCAAACGACCAGCAAATACAGCCACCTTTTCCTGAGAACTATGTTGTAGATGAAGATGAGGCTAAATATGTTAAGTGTCATATTCACTATTTTGGTGATTTGGATTCTGAAATATACCTCACCATGGAAGAGGTAGAACAATACCAAAGAGGATATTTGCAGGCTATAGGTGATCTCCAAAGAAAGATAAAATTGAGAAACAAAGATGTTACTATAAATTAAGGAAGTTGCTTTAATCAGAGTCGATCTTCTAATAGCCAACAGAGTACGAAAAAGAAAAAATAAAGACAAACAAGTTGCCACGACGTGCAATAAAATTCCCAGCAATTAGTAATGTCTTCCTTCACTGAAGTTGACATAGACAAAATCTCTATCTCAACTAGTTATGTCTCTTTTCTTGAAGATGATGATACTTTGCAGCTCTCTTGTTTATCTTTGTGTGACCAAGAAATAAGTTGGGACTTTAAATCAAATCCTCCCCCATATCTTCCAACTCCTAAAATTTTTCCCCATGAGGAAACTGCCTATGTCCAATCCAAAAATACCCTTTTACAGCAGCATTTTTTTCAAAATTATAATGTTTATGTGGATGATTCTATAGAGAACTCTAACTCTGGAAAATGGAAATTCAATAGTCCTTCTACATGTTCTGAAGTTTCAAATAAAGAGGAATCAGACCTTGAGTTAGACTTAGAAGAAAGGTATGAAAGTTTAGAGCTTGTGGATGAAGAAAATTCCACTACAATCCAAGGTCAAAGAGCTGAAAACAGAGAGGATGGTGAGTGTGCTGAAGGTGGCGATTTACCTTTGTATTATGCTTCATTTGAATTGCTGAGATGTATGCTTAAAATATCTAAACAAAAATAGAAATGTGAGATAATGGAGAATTTCATGAACTGTTTAGACGTGGAAGATGAGCAAGAGGATCAATCATACAATCAATCTCAACATGTGGAAAAACTAGCACTTTTTGATGAGGAGTTATCCTACAAAGAAGAAGACACTGACTCTAAATGGAATGTCTCTTTAAGCCTTTCAAATCAGAAATTTCATTTCAAGAAAAAGGATTTTGTTCACTTGGTTTTATTGAAGAAATTAATGATATTTCCTTTGAGACATTTGGAAGAGATCAAGGTTTAAAATCTGGTATTTTAAATGAGGAATTTGATGTCTCATTTGAGAAATGTCATGAGAATTCCTTTCAAGATTATTTTGGAGATCAGTTTGACAAGGTACCAGATGAGTTGCATTTTGAGTAGCATGATTATGACAAGCAAAAGATAAAAATATATGAAAGTTGTCATGTTTTTTATGATCCTGTAGTTGAATATATAGAAATAATTTTTAGTCGGGATAATGGGTTATATGTTTGAAAAAATGGAGTGGGTCACCAAGAAGAAGAAGAGGAGGACTCCAAATGGGATAATTCTTTATGTTTATTAAATTCAAAATTAATTTTCCTGATTCTATTAAAGAACAAAATCCTATTTTCTTTAAAACACTTGTAAGGAATGAGGTTTTAAATTCCAAGGTTTTATATGAAAAAGTTGATGTCGCATTTGCAAATGGTCAGGACCATTCCTTGCATGGTTTTCTTGAAGAGAATTTTGGTAGGATGCTAGAGGAGTTGCAGTTGGAGCAGTTCTGACATGGAAAACAAATAACCGAAAAATTTGCAGGTTATCAAGATCCAGTGGTAGAATACATGGAGAAGCTCTACAGTGGTATTGACTGGTTATGTCATTACAGTAAAGATCAATTTCTTTATCATAACCTTTTTCCATTAAGTATATCATCTCTGTTTGTGATCAAGCTTGAGGAGAAAGTTTGTTTATGGGATCATTTGCTTAATTGGCTTCACTTGAAGTCAGAAGTTACTTAACTAAGCATTAATGCTTAGTAAGTAGGGTAGGTAGGTATGAATAAGCTCGACATGGCGAGCGTTTCTTTTCAGTAATTTTTCAGTTTGTTTAAGCATTAGTTCAGTTTTGGTTTTTAGAGCATGTTTGGGATTTCAGGAACTAATGGGAGTCACCCAATAGATTCAAAACCCGGTCTATGGGGTTGTTTTCAACCTCATAGGGAGGATACCATCCCTAGTTAGAGCCACTTGTTAGCACTAATTTTCTGCTAAGGAGTTGGAGAGGTATACAACAGTGTAATGATGAATAAGGTATGTAAATTTTCACATCATAGAACCTTAAAGGTTGTTGGTGAAGGTCTGCAAGCATTTGGAATGACATTTTCAGATCCAGAATGACCAAATACATAAGAAATTCTGATTTCCGACTTTGAAAATGCTTATGGATGGAGAGATCCACCCTTAGTTGATTAATAACAAAAAATGGATGGTCTGGATGCGTCATGGAGAAGATCAAAGGCCTAAAAATCATTTCCGCCCAAGGAAAATTGGGAGCAGAAGTGCGGAAGAAGTAAAAATTTGGTTATGAAGAGTGAAATCCTGACTTCCGCCTTCCGTGATTCGGGATCAGACGACTCAAAGCGTTTCCACCTAAAATCAACTACGCGGAGGATAGCAAAGGGGCGGAGATCGAAAGTCAGTATACTGAAGGATTTGATCATGAAAAGTTGATTTTCCCCCTTTCACAATCTGCCAAATCCAACAATCCAGAGAGCTTCTGTCTAGATCGACGGTCTAGAAAAGAGCAGAGGGTCAGAGAGCGAAGATCGAAAATCGGAAGAAATAAAAATTTGGTTATAAAAAGTTTAAATCCTGATTTCTGTCTTCCGCGATCCACTAGATCGATGGCCCAAAATGCTCCTACCGAGGATTGACGGCTCGAAAAAGAACAGAAAGGGAAAAAATCAAAAAATGAAAATACAAAAAATTTAGTCGTAAAAAGTTGAAGTTTCGATTTCCGTGATCCGCCATATCCAATGGTCAGGAAGATTCCCGTGCAGATCAACGGTGTGGAAAGAATAAAGGGTGGAAGTAGAAAGATGGGAGCAGAAAGATCAAAATCAAACTTCGTAGAAAGTTCAAATCCCAATTTTCGCCTCCCACGATCCGCCATATCTACGGCTCAGATCGCTTCCACCCCAGATCAACGATGCAGAAAGGTGTAGAAAGGCAGAGATTGAAAATAATAAAATGAAGGATTTTTCCCATGAAAAGTTGAGATTCCGTGTTCCGCAATCCACCAGATCGACGACTCATATCGTTTCCACCCAGATCAACTGTCCGTAAAGGAGGAGAAAGGAAAAAGTCAGAAACATAATAATTTAGTCGTAAAATTCAAAGATCCCAATTTCTACTTTTCGCCAGCCCACAGCTTGATCTCAGATCAACAACTAGGAAAGTTTAGGGAGAACATAGACATTGCAAAAAAAAGGCAATGTGTGCACTAGTTAACTAGGCTTCCCAATGTGCAAAAACAGGTAGGCTCTGTAACTTTTAACGGTCCATATTACCCCTCATCTCATATCCATGGTGGGGATTGATTCTGCTGATCCAACATGCTCACAGAAATTAACTTTTCAAATTTGCGAAATGGTTTAAAAGGAGTGCATGTTTCAACGACGGAGATCAAGTTGGGGATGATCAATGGTGGAGATTAATTTCGCAGATCCTACTTGCACGTGGAAAACAACTTTCTATATCCATGAAATTGATTAAAGATAGACAATTTTGGATGGATGAGATCTAATCAAAGACAAATCTGCGGTTAGCATTGATTTCACCGATTGAACTTGCGGGTAAAAAAGTCATAGTGAGAATTGGAAAAATTGGGTAAAGCCCACACCTTTCAACGGTTAATATGAAAGATTGGTTTAAATCAATGATTCAAGTTGATTTTTTGAATTGAAGGTGCACAAAGGAATATAGTTTTAGAATCAGCAAAATATTAAAGGGATCCCACCTTTCAATGGCCTAGATAAGGTATGGTCCAAATTAATGTCCGACAATGATTCTGCCATTTCAAAGGATGAGGAAGAAGAATTTTTGGTGAGGATATGGAAACCACAAATGGATGGTCCAGATTGGTGGAAGTTACAGATCAAAGATGGAGATTTGTTTTAGTACCCAAAGCCATTGATCATTGGAAGATAGTTGAAAATTACATGAAAGGTAAATACCAAGTGAGCCAATGAAGACATGCCATGAGCGTGGCGAGGATCAAAGAGATAGATGTAGAATGATCAAGAGAGCCAGAATCCTGAAGATGCATTATTGTTTTAAATCCAGTGTGTTCATTACCCCCATATATTTTATGTTTTTATGTAAATCATGGAAAATGTGCCACGTTAGAGTTTGTTAGAATTTTGTTTATCAAGTTGTAACTAATTTCAACCCTGTTTCGAGGTTGGTCTCAGGGGTCTAAGACACTATAAGTATACCCTCAGCAAAGGAAGAAAGTGTTGGAACCCATGGCATTCAGTGCTGTGTAAATAGAGATCTGCCTATAATAAAATGACAAAGTCGAATGTTGGACTTTGAATGAAAATATTCATGTGTATTTCTTGGTTACATTCTGTGCTTTATTTTATTTATGTGCATGGCCTTCTTGTTGATATTTCCATTATGTTTTCTTTCATATCTGAGATAAGTGTATGCTATTTTTTAGAATTCATACTTAGTTATGCTATGGCTATCCTCTCAGATATTCACAAACCTTTTCTACCAAAGTTAATGTAGAATTCATCTATTTGGTGCTCTGTGTTAATGGACTATAATCATTTCTTCCTTATCACCAGAACAAAAAATACATTGACCATAACCGAAGTATTACCTTGCCTCTGCAGAATTTTCCCCTACAAATTGCTCTTTGTTTCTTTATATTTGTGACTCCCTATCCCAATGTACCCTTACCCTGTTTCATTCACATATCTAAATTTTATTTTGATTGTGTATCTGGCCTTGTTATATATCTGTGAGAGATCCCTCTCTAGAAAGGAAGAATCCAACTCCCTTTCTTAAAATGGTTATGTTGTTACCTTGGGATTCACTCTCCACAACCTTGGGTGTGATTCTGAGTGCTAACACCTTCTTCTTTATTGATTCTTCAAATCATGTAGGATCTTTGTCAATGTGATCACACATCAAAGCCACATAATTAGGATATGGCTTTGGCTTCTTTACTTCTCTGATGGTTCCTTCTAGGACACCATGTCTTTTTGCTTCTTCAATTACTTCTTGTGCCCATGAAAGCCTTCTTTTGCATGAGATCATCTCATTGTGCAATTCTTTAGGTCTTTGAGGTTCTATCATGTCATGATCCTCGGGCATCTGTTCTTCCTCCTCATTTCCGACTGCTTTAGAAACTTCTACATCTCCGAGAGTTTCATGCTCCTCTTTGTTTTCCTTGTCTTTCCTTTTTTTTTTAAAGTTCTATCTTTTTCAAAAGTAGCATCTCTACTTAGTTCAATTTAACAATATATTGGGATATAGATTCAGTAGCCTTTGATTTCTCACTATATCCTACAAACATTCCCTTCTTTCCTGAAGGATCTAGCTTTGATCTTTTCTCCTTGGGAATGTGTATTTATACTGGAAAACCAAATGTTTTTAGGTGACTAACTTCAAGATTTTCTCCGATAAACATCTCTTATGGAGTCTTATTCCCAATGGTACTGTGGGAGATTCTATTTTGTACATATACTATTGTTCTATATGCTTCTTCCCATGGGTACATAGGTAGATCTTGGTCATGGATCATAGCTTTTCCAACTTCCATGATAGGTCTATTCTTTATTTCTTCCACACCATTTTGTTGTGGATTATAGGGAATGGTGAGCTCCCTCTTAATCCCATCGTATTTACAGTACTCATTGAATTCATTTGAAGTGAATTCTTCTTTATTATCTGATCTTAAGGTCTTGATCCTGTTTTCAGAGAGGTTTTCCACAAGAGAATTTAACTCTTTGAACTTTTCAAACAATTCACTTTTTTTTTTCAAGAAATAAATCCAAGTTTTACGGGATTAGTCATCAATAAAGGAACCATAGTAATCATATTCGCTTAATGAATTAGTTTGCATTGGTCTCCATACATCCAAATGAATAATGTTTAAGGTCCCTTTTGCTTTGTTGTCATTGTTTGGATAAGGGTTCTTAGTATTCTTTCCTTATGCACATCCTTTGCACACCCCTTCATGATTTATCTGAAGAGTCTGGTAAACCTATCACCACCTTGCTCACAATTGGTAATTCCTTGTAATGTACATGAGCAAGTATTTTGTAGCATAGATCACATGGGATTATAGTACTAGTCATTAAGGCTGAATCTACATGCCCCTTTAATCTATAGAGTCCCCATTATTCAACTCCAATCACTATTGCATCATCTATAGTTTTTCCTTTTATTGGAATGAGGAAATCTCCATCTACAAAATAAAATTTGAAGCCTTTCTTATCTAAGGATGAGATATAAAGGAGATTCTTCTTTAGTCGCAGTACATACATGACATCCTTCATCTTCATGGACTTTTCGAAGTCCAATTTATAGGAGGCTTCTCCTATCCCTTTGATGGGATATTGATAATAATCTCCAAGAATTACTTTGTGTGGGGACTCCTTCTATACAAGACAGGAGAATGAGTCCCTGTAACCTATCATGTGCTTAGAGGCACCGTTGTCTACTAGCCAGGTGACATTCCCAGGTGAGACTGAACTTGTGAGTGCAGAGATCAAAACATATTCTTCATAGGAATCTTCATATTCTTTAGTTATTTCCTCATCTTTGTGATCATTGTCTTCAACAACATGGGCCTGGAATCTTTTGTTCTTCTTGAGTTGTTCTTCCTTCATGGTACAATTTAAGGAGATGTGTCCCATATTCTGACAAGTGAATTTGAGAAGTATTTCTTGGACTTCTTAAACCCTTTATCTTTTATGGGAGGATGGTCATAACTCTTCCTCTTATCCTTTCCTTTGGTATGGATTGCCAAATATTGATCCTCATTTTCATTTATCTTCTCTTCTCTGGTTGTTATTCTTTATTCTTCTTGAACACATTCTTCCCATAACTGTCGAAACTTAGTCAGCTTTCTTCTAGAGAATATTCCTTGAATAAAGGATTCCCAATCTCTTGGAAGATCATTCAAGGTGGTCATCACAATTTCTGATTCTTCTACCATATCACCAATAACTTCCAATTGCTCCTTGATTTGAGATACTCTAGTGAAGTATGATTCCATGGTTTATGACTTCTGATCCTATACACTTTTGAGGTGATTCCTCAAGGTCATCTTCCTATTAATACTTCTTCCTTCAAATAGGATGGATAGGGCATCGAACCTTTCCTTTGTTGTTCTCGTTGAAGATACTTGAGGAATCAAGTTATCTTTGATGGAGTTAGCTATGATCCTCTTAGCATTGATCATATCCTTCTTGTGTTTGGCCTTAGCTTCACATCCTTCTAGTTCTGCAGATTCCTCCTTTATAAATCCTTCTAGACCATTCTCTTTTAGGATGAGCATGATCTGATACTTCCATGCTCTAAAGTTTTCATCACCCTCAAGCTTCTCATCCACCTTGGTACTTTTTGTCATATTCTAATAAAGTGGGAGCTTCAAATGGAAATAGAAGAAGTAATACTTACTTGATGAATATTGCTTTTGGATGACCTTCTTTGGGATGACCTAGGGTTTGATGGAGAAACCCTAATTTTCCAGTTGAGATCACTAGTAGGGCTGAGAAATGGAAAATATGTGCCTTCCCAAGGAAAGCTAGACCGTGTCTTGATTTTTCTGATATTTTTTATGGAACCTCAAGAAAACTGAATCCCTAGTTCTTCCAAGCAGTAGTATTTGGTCCAAAAATTAAACTTCTCAGAATTCGGTTATGTTTTCACATAAATATGTGCTCTCCTAGGGAGAGTTGAGTGAGCCCTATTTTATGGTTGATCTGTCGAGGGATTTGTTTGGAATAACAAACCCAAGCTGTACAATGTCTCCTTTTAGGGTGTCTCTGAACCCATGATAAATTTTCTTAATTGCTTAGATGATATTCTAAAACAATTTACAATAGTAGGATCATTGAAAGAATAGCAAGCACAACAACACAAAGAACACAAATATTTTCCTTAGGGAGACCAAAAGGGAGAAAACCATGCAAAAATTTCTCAGTATATAACTAAACCATAACAATGTAAAACCCCAAGACAACTTCTTCTCTTTCTTTGTGGTGCACTTGACCTTCTCTCTCTTGCAAACTTGGTTGAGTGAAGTGTGTACAAATGAAGGGAGCACCTCACTATTTATATTTGTATATTGACTTGACCTAAAACCTAATAGGGATGACTTGTCTAACTGATAGGGTCGATTTGTCAAATAAGACACCCAAATAATTATTATTATTATGACACATGTGTACTATTGACCGGAGTTACATTTGTAGGTTTACATTGATTATTTCAATGACACTTACATGACCAATTACATCATTTATATCTCCTAAAGGAGGAATACAATTAGTACAACTAGAATATCTTCTGAAGTTACAGTACTTTAGCATAACATGTTGTGTTGGTAAATATATTCTTAACAAACTTAAGACACTTAACATGCCAAAAAACAAAAACCTTGGGTAGCTAGACATCCTTAAAACATCGACCTTCTACAACATAATATAGGGAAGGTCTGGAAAGATCCCATTAAGGCTTCTACTTGTTGGGGTCCGTTGAGTCTCTGAAGAATGTTGGGACAAGGAATTTGGGAGGCCTAAACCCTATAGAATGGATTCCATCTTCACATTTAATGCCTTGGACTCCTACATCACCTATTTCTGCCACCGCCCCTTCTAATCCATGCCCTGGAACTTCCCTTCCTTCTCCCACACCACTCACCCCATCAATTTTTTTGTAACCCATAAAAGAGCACCAGTTCACTTATAGAGGATTAATCTTCTTGCATTGGTGCTCAGATCCAAAATCTAGTCTTTGGCTTTACAACAATCCTCATGCAAATTTTCTTGATCTTCTCAGGATCATTGATATTGTGTTGGATGCTCCTAGGTAGGCCGAGTTTGAACATGAGTGCTTCCCATAGGGATTTATTCTAAGCCCAATTCACACGGCAGTTCTCCTCTTCAGGATCCATCTCCCTATTTCTTTTTCCTTTTCTTGTTTCCAAGCTCCCATCCTAGTTCTTCCTTTGGTTGGTGTCCATTTTCCAAATCGCTAGAACTCCTTCGCTCTTAGTAAAGACTATGTGCATGCATAGTTGAATTTTAATTCTACATCTGTTTCCAACACCCTACCCATGTTTAAATAGAAACTTACCATTATGACCCGTGATTCGACTCATACCTGCCATAATTACCAAATCATGTTCCATGGTCATGCGGTAATAGTTCTCATGTGCTCAACCGGATCTGCCACCTTCATTTTTCATTATGGCCCTCTTGCTCAATGATTTGAAAAGACTTGAAACGGGATGAGGTCACATGCGTATTAATCACAAACCATCTTTTGTATGATCTCATGGCTATATGGCTTTTAATTTCCCTTGTTATGTGGCAAGTTTCTCATCCTCGTGTTGTCCTTCCCCTTCTCTTCCATGAATTCACATCATCTCTTGGTTCATGAGGTCTATACACCTCCCCCAAGATGTCATTTCCATCACTGCTTCCCAATCCCTTGCTTGAATTGATATTTGGGTCTCAGTCCCGAGGTTTTCCATCTTGTTCACTACCTTATTACCATTTCTCTTGATATGGTTGAAGGTGATGACTATCTTGGCATATAAGGTTTCCTCCATCCTATCTAGTATTCCTTCCAACCACCATGGATTAGCCACCTTTGCACTTGAATTTCCCTAACGGATCTTGGTTTCCATTTGTATGACCATCTGTGAGTCCACTTCCACAATTAGAGGGGTCCAGTTATACTCCTTGGCCATTTGGATTCCCTGCATAAGGCCTTCAACTTCTGCCACATTGTCGGATTCTATGCCCATGAAGATGAGTTTGAAACCTTTTAGTATTCGTTGTCAGTCTCTAATGATGCATCCATATCCTGTCGGGTCAGGATTTCCTTTAGAGGCTCCATCAAAGTTGATCTTGAAGAACCATGGGGGGAGGTGACCATATGTCTGCACTTGAGGTTGTCTTGGTGGCTCCATTTTGTTTTCCAAAACATTGCGTAGGTCCAATGATTCCCCATACCTTCATGATGGTAGACTCAACATTAGTTTCTTTCCAATCCGAAGTATCCCAGGATTTCATTCTCACCATTTCTATCATCTTAATCCTTAGGCTGGTCCACACCCTTTCTTCCTTTTGGAATTTACCTTGAAATATCTTGGTATTTTGTTCCCTCCATATCTCCTAGAGAGTGAAGTGTGAGAAGATTTACCAGAGGAGGTTGATAATCGGGTTCTGGAAAGGGCTGTTTGAGCACTTGGAGAGCGTATGGTCCAAGCATTATCTGACTCTATCATATCTTCTAAAGGATATGGATCCATGGTACCATAATCTAGTGGCGAACAGGAAAGCATCCAGGAGGTTTTCCATTGTCTCCTCTTCGTTCTCACACATGCAACATCGGTAAGGGCCTTACATCCCTCTTTTTTTAACATTTCTCTTATCAAAATGCATTGTTTCATAACAATCCAAGTAAAATTAGAGATTTTGGGCCAAAGTTTGATTTTCCATAGGTTCTACCATTTCTGATTCATAGGTTGGTTGTCATACCCAACCCATAATTTGCAGGATTCTTTAATAGGAAAGGACCCTTTTGGCCTAAATCCCTATCAGAGTTTGTCCTCCCCCTGGTGTACCCTACTTTTTCTATTGTTTAGTACTTCCTCGATTCGAGCCACTTCCTTGCTCGGGCCCTGTAGCTCCCACCATTCTCTGTGAGGCCAAGCCTCGAAATATTGATCATCTTCCTAGTTTTCCCATGTGTCCTTAACCTTTGTGACTTGGTTGTTACATTCTCTTATGAGTTGTGGGATCTCCACATCATTTCCTAGAGGTGGCATATGTTTCCAAGAATACTCCCATGCATAGGCCCTTTTTCCCGTTCCTATCTTCCCAGAAACTGTTGTCCTAGACCAATCTCCTTCCTTGTTTGGTCATTTTCCAGATGTGAGACTCAGGGATTTATTCAGAGGACCAGATAAGGTTTTCCTTCTCCCATTCCTCGACATATTTTTTGTGCCACACCTTTACCCAAGGTTCTTGGTTATATGTAATTCATCTCCACTCACAAAGTTCTCCTTTTCAAGGTCACAGAGGTTCAAACCTACCTAGTTCTTAGGAGCACATAACCTATCCCATTTTAACAAAGCCCATTTTCATTGTTCAGTTGCTCCACTCCATAAGAATTATCACTACATATTCCTGATTATTTCTGGATCAACTTCAGGGAAGTAAGGGTAGAGAATAAACAGACCAGTATGGCCTAAAGAACTAATTTCGCCAAAACCAACCTACTAGAAAAATTTAGCAGCCTCATGGTCCATTTTGTTAGACATTTCCTCATTTTATACAACAGTTCCGACTAGGAACCTTTCATCATCATCGAATCCATTAGAGGAGCTCCTAGGTATTTGGATGGAAGGGGGCTCTCTTGAAACCCCAAAATTTGACAAATATTACGTCTTATAATCCTGAGGGATTTGAAGAAAAAAACATGAGACTTTTTCTCATTAACCTTTAGCCCTGATGCTTTGCCAAAGTTTGTTATGAATGTTTTGATATTCCTGGCTTCTTGGACAGAGGGGTGTCCCATTAGCATGGTGTCATCCATGAACTGTTGGTGTGTTTTTCTATCCATCCTTGGGTGGATTAGAAGCCATTGAATTTCATGGTTAATATGCATCGCCTTGAATGATCTTCCTAAGCCTTATGCTATGATGATGAAAGGAATGGAGATAATGGATATCCCTGCCTTATGTCTCTTGTTGGTTTGATTAATCCCGATGGGACACCATTGATGAGAATGGAGAATAAAGCTGTTGATATGAGACTCATGAACCACTCAATCTACTTGTCCTGGAAGCCAAAGGTTCTGAGCATTTCTCTCATAAATTTCCAATTGAGTTTATAGTATGCTTTAGCAATGTTGAGTTTCAGCATCATCCTAGGGATTTTCTTAGTTTTGATTGAATGGAGCACTTCATGAACCAAACTAGTACCATCCATTATCTGAATACCTTCGACAAACCCCAACTATTTTGGAGTTATCATAGAGGGTTAGATAGGCTTAAGTATGTCAGCGATGACCTTGGTTACGATCTTATAAATGCAATTGTATAGGGTTATAGGTTGAAATTAATTAGGAGAATTCACTCCTTCACTTTTAGGAATGAGGGTGAGAAACTTAGCGTTGAGCGCGAGACGAATCTTCCTTGATACTCACGATTTATCCACTATATACCAAACTTCATGCTTGATGATATTCCATAAGTGTTTGAATAAATTAATAGTCTATCCATATGGTCTCAGGGATTTACCCTCCATCATTTGGTTAACAACCTCTTCCACTTCAGGGAGAGTGATCGACTTCAACAACATGTCATTCTTTTCCTAGGAGACCAAAGAAGTGATGTGCTGGGTGATTTGGTCAATGTCTCATATCCTATCCCTCCTTGGCTCAGTCATTATATCATGAAAATGATGGTTCAAAACCACTTCAATCTTCTCCCTCCTTTCAACCCTATCTCCGTTGGCATTTTTTATCGAGAGAATTATGTTTTGTGATCTGTCTTAGATGACTAAACGATGGAAAAACTTTGTGTTTCATTTCCCATCCTTGAGCCATCTTATTCTCGATATCTGGTGCTAAAGGATTTCCTTCTTTCACTCTCAGTCCTCAATCTTGTTGCATAATATTTCCTATTCTTCCTGAAGTTCGGAATTGTATCCCACATTCATTCCTGTGTTTTGAATCTCTTCCAGCCGAGATTTGAGGATTTTTTTATCTGCAAAGATGTTTCCAAAATCTTCCTTATTCTTAACCTTTTTAGATTTTGTTGAAACTTGTACATACTTTTTCCCTCTCCCTCACTTAGTTCTTCCCACCACTGCTCGACCTTCTCTTTGAAGTCTGAGTTTCCTATCCACAATTGCTCAAATCTGAAGGGATTTTTGAACTGCGACCCCAGACCACTCCACCATAATTCTACAAGCCAATGGTCTGATCCAGCAGCCCATAGAATAGAAGAGTGTATTTCGCTTCCTAATTCCATTACTGACTCAGAAACTAAGTAGCGGTCTAGGAAAGAAGTTATATTCCTATCACCCTTCCTTTTTTTGTTCCAGGTGAAAATTCCCTGTCCCAAATTGATATACACTAGCTTAAGGTCTTCAATGGTATCTCTAAATAAATTACATTCTTCCTCCATCCTTTGCCTTCCTCCTTTCTTTTCTTCCAATGATGTTATGAGGTTGAAGTCTCCCCCTAAGATCCAATGTCTCCCCTCCGTCCATTCATGAATGCTTCTTAGGAACTTAATGAAATCCACTTTATCTTGTGGATTATGAGGCCCATAGACATTGGTCAATACTCATGAAACCGAAAAAACCAATAACCTTAAATTCTACTGAAATGAAACGATGAATCCCTGTGAAACCCAAAATGCACACTTTATTGGGATCCCATATTATCCCTAGGCCTCCACTGAACCCACTTGCATCTATACCTATTCCTTCGCTCCCTTTCCATATTCTCTTGCTTTTTTCCTAAAGCTGACTAGACGAGCATTTGGTTTCTTGAAGGAACATAATGACCAGGTTTCTCCTCTAGATCTTCTTTCTTAGATTTTTTGCTTTTTGAGGGTTGTTTGTCCCTCTTATATTCCAAGTTACTATCTTCATTGATAAAATTTAAGCAAGAGAGATTATAACCCTAAAGAAACCCTAATGGTAGGATACTTAACTGATTCAACCAACTTCAGGATGGCTTCATCTATGCACTACCTATTTGATTTCATCCTTGTTCTCTTGTTGGTTTCTTCATGCTTTCTCTTATGCTCCTTATGGGATCCTAGGATGACTCCCAACTGACTAATAGCACTCACCTTAATGATTTCTTCCTTTAGTAAAACCACATGCTCTTGGGGAACATATCCTCTCTCAACATCGACACAGGTTTTTTCGATCCCCTCCAGATCCATATCTCTGCTTTCCATGTCCTCTGCTTCATCCCTTGTTTTTGACTCATCCTCTTTATTGGATTTTCCTATCATCCCACTATCTATAGTCTTTACACCGTCTTCCTCTGTTTCCTACTAGTTGTTGTCCCTATTTTGTCCTTCATGATCATGTTCAGGTATTTCCTCCGGTTGATCTTCCAAAGATTCAAATTTGTTGGAGAATGGGGCCTTTTTGTTAATCTCCAATTTTTATTGCGTTCTTCCTCCTATTTTGCGAGAAGGAACCCTCATAAACCCTTGGTCCCTTTCTTCCTCCTCCTTCCTGGGAATCCGTTTTGGGACATTCGTAGGGAAGTGTCTAAACAAATGTTTGTATTCATGGAATCTACGACATCATAAAGGGATTTCTAAACATAGACACAGGTTTTTTTGATCCCCTCCAGATCCATATCTTTGTTATCCATGTCCTCTGCTTCATCCCCTATTTCTGACTTAACCTCTTTATTAGTTTTTCCTATTGTCCCACTATCTGTAGTCTTTACAACGTCTTCCTTCGTTTCCTATTGGTTGTTGTCCATGTTTTGTCCTTCATGATCATGTTCGGGAATTTCCTCTAGTTGATCTTCCAGAGCTTCGAATTTGTTGGATACTAAGTCCTTTTTGTTAATCTCCAAGTTTTCCTGATTTCTTCCTCCTCTTTTGCGAGAAGTAACCCTCCTAAACCCTTGGTCCCTTTTTCCTCCTCCTTCTTAGGCATCAGTTTTGGGACATTCATAGGGAAGTATCTAAACATATGTCCGTCTTCATTGAATCTATGGCATCAAAAAGAGATGTGCTCATAGTCTAGGTTTGCATCCAGTCTTCATCTTCCCATCACATATTGATAGGTTCTAGTAATTCTTTGGCTATATCCATGTAAATGCATATTCATCCATACGTTGTGTATCATTGAGCATTGGTTTGTTCAGAGATTTTGATGAATGTCCCCAAGATGTTCCCCAAATATTCTAGGATTTCAGGATCCTAGTATTTGTATGGGAGAGAGAAAAGTCAGATCCATACGGACTCTACTCTCATATCCTCTTTGTTCGGGCAAAAATTTTCCTTCCAAGGTCTTAGGAACAACCTTGCCGAGTAAAATAATTAGGGGCCTCCGTCCATGACTCTGTTTCTATCTTCCATGTTTAGAAAAGAATTAGTGAAAAAAACCTTGGATCCCAGTTGGAGATCGATGGCCCTTAGGTTTTCAGGTAGAGTTAATCCACCAAACAAGGGCCTTTTCTGAAGGTTGCATCCCCACAAACTTCCCTATGAGCACATGATCTTACATATATTGGATCCGATCTCTGAGTATGGTCGATATGATCTACATCGAAGGTATTAGGATTGCTTTAGGCAAGCATTGACCTGGCATTCAGCCAATAGGTTTTCCTCCCAATTTTGGATCTTGATTAGGCTGGCCTTCTCTTACCACCTTCTCTTACCATTGCATCTAGTGGGATTGATGATTCCCCTGATCTGCAATCTCCTTGATGGCATGGTTGGGGGGGCCTGTGAGCTTCCCCCTCTTCCTTCCTCCATGCTGTCGGTAGTTCTTTCTCCTTCTCATTTCTCCGTCAATCCTTACTCCTCATTCCACAACCCTTGTTCATGAAATTCGCATACTTCGCAGCTCAAGAATGTTAGATGGCATATTAAGTTTCCCAATTAATTAAATGGGCTTATAAAAATGTTGTAAAAATTAATTTTAAAAGGTAGAAAATATTATATTAATTTCCCTTTAATATTCTCAACTATAATTGTTTGACCTTGGAAAATTGTATAAAATATTTCTTTGGATTCAAAAACATGATGGCTTGCTTGCCTTTTTTCTTATGCTCGTGCGTGATAGAGTAAAAAATGATATCTTTATGATTTGAAAACATGATACATGTTTCTTTTTCTTTTGCTTATGCACATGCAGTGTGTAATAAAAAAATCTTTGGAATTCAAAAGCATGATCACGTGTTAGCAATCGGTATCATCGAACAATGAAAATGTTAGAATATGCACCAAAGACCTTTGTTGGAGTGAAGAGGAGAGCTTCTGTCATGCCATGTTTATTATCAAGTCTATGTATTGTAGCTCGACTACATATGAAACATGTTATTTATATACAAACCTCTTAATCAGACCAATGAAAATGTTAGAATATGCACCAAAGACCTCCATTGGAGTGAAGAGGAGAGCTTCTGTCATGCCATATTTATTACCAAGTCTAGGTATTGTAACTCGACGACATATGAAACATGTTATTTATATACAAACCTTTTGATTATGATCAACGCACTCAACGATGGAGAAATAACACAGAAAGTAAATCTTGTTGTTTATTTAGTTAATGATTTTTTTTCAACCAAGCCGAGTTTGGGTTGGGGCTAGCCTCAATGTTGGACGAAAGAATGATTTGCCCACAATCAGAGGTACTTGAAACTAATATTGTGAGAAGATAAGGTTTACCTTGGAATCCCCATAGCCAAGGAAATTTTTAAGGATCCGTATTTATTTAAAAGTGTATAAACTTTGATGAATTTGACTAATTCTTAAAATGTCAACTATAATATATTTGGAAATATTTTTCTAAAACTATTTCAATTTGTAAGGATTTTATATAGTTTGTTTAATAATCTGATGATTTTTAGACTGGAAAAAATTTACCCCATCAAAATTGGGCTAAATGGGGCTTCAAAAATTGAAAATTTACAAATCATTTTTTTTAAACATGGAAAAATAACCCATGGCTAAATTTTACCCCTAAAATTTTCTTTGCCCATAGTCGACCTTATTTCATACTAGCTCCCACCCTCAACCCCTCTCATGAGGTTTTGAACCTATAACTTATAGGAACTAAACCCACAAAAACCATATGAGCTACACCTCATGGGTAAAATTTATTTATTTATTTAATCATTATAATAATTATACTATTGTGTTTTTCCATAAAATACAAAAGGCCTAATTATAAAATATATATATATATACAATATTATTTGAGACATATAGGTTTATATATTATCACATTTTTTAATTTTATTATATATTATCATAATTGTTTGCTTTATTTTATTGTGAAATATTATATGCAATTTATTGGTTAGTCGCATTGACATTTGGGTAAGATAGAATGTTGGTGAAGCCTCGATAATATAGATAGTATGTTGATAGTGTTGTTCACCTTCTTTTTTTTCCTAGGAAAATATGGCTCAATTTTCTATTAAAATTAAAAAAACCGAATTGTAGAGATCATTTTAAAAAGGGTCTTACATGTAGCCTATATTGGCATAAAAAAAGGGTTATCTTTTACAATTCAGGAAGGAATTTGAGTCATTGTCGATCTTAGTAATTAAATTTCATCTAAACTTATGCAAAAAGTGATAAAACCAACCAATCAAATCTAGTCACTTAATCTACTAATCTTTTAAAAGTGTTATAGAAGATGGATCTTTGATGGACTAATGTATGTTCAAAAAACAAAAAGACAAAAAAGCGACAAATTAAAGAAAAAAAGAAGGTACAACATGGAAACCAAAGACACCTTATGGGATCCACAAAGGCCCTGCGGGAATCTCAATTGACACTCCATCACTTAAATCCCATATATGCCAAGTGCCTTCTCCCAGTAGGAGACCCCTTTTTGATAGGTGATCTGCTTCTTTGTTCTTTTCTTTGTAAACTTGTTGTAGGGAGGATGTATGAAATAGCTCAAGGTTCCTAAGGATATCTTCATGTATAGGGGCAAGCATGATATTATTGGGAATGTTCATGTTGTTTATCTACTCTATGACTAGAAAGGAGTCACCAAGAATCTGAATCGGTTGAACATGTTTAGAGATAGCCAATGATAGTCCTAGTTTTAGATCCTGTAATTCAAAATAAATATTAGTTGTTGATCCCAGACCAACTACATAGGATATAGCATGATTCCCATCAAGATATAGGACTCCTCCATCTCCTCCAGTAGGTGGATTAAGTAGAGTTGCACCATCAAAGAAAAGCCAAGGAATAGATCGATCGATATGGAAGTGATGTAGTTTGGTCCTATTAATAAAAGGAGGCTCTCATGTAAACAAGGATTTTTATTCCTTTGGAAGAACATAGGAAAGGTGTATCCACCCTATTCTCAAAGACAACATGTTTCCTGGGAGTCCATAAATACCAAATAATGATGGTCGAGAGTGCATGTTAGTGCCTCATATTCAATTTTTTTCACCACAGATAGAAGGCTTCGAGAACATTTTCACACTACCATTCAAAAGGTGTTCTTTTCATATATGAAAGGTGATCCCAAACTTGGTTTGAGAAGTTGTAATGAAGAAAAAGGTGATCGATATTTTCATTATTGGCAAAGCGAAGGGGGCATCTGCAGGGGCCCTACCAAATTTTCTGCATAAGAAATTCCCACATAGGAACTCAATTGGAGAGGACCAATGAAAGGAATATTTTTCATTTGATAGGGAACTTAATGACCCAGATGAAAGAGTGCTTCCATTTTGGGGCTAGAGGATTATGTTGAGACCTTATGACTTGGTTCCCAAACTTTGGAGAATATTTCCCGCCATCCATATTTTTTTCTCAGAGAAGTTAATCCAGTTTGTCAATAAGGTAAATGTTGAATCTTTTGAGAGCATAGATGTATTCATACCACGCTGCTTTGTCATCCGTGTTGATGATGCCAAGAGTCTCACCAGATAACTATTCTTGCATAAGGGAGGTGGTGTTGATATGATCACAGACTTGATTTAAATGAGTAATACCTTTGTACTGAAGATATTTGACAAGTTTATGGGGGAGTAAGTGGTTACCCAAACTCCCAATCCATCGGTTAAGACCCATCCTGACCTTACAACTGTTCCCTATGCACGATTCTAGCCAATCTCCAATAAGATCAAAAGCATGTGAAATTTCTTTCCAGACAATGGATATGTTCCTCTGATGTTTATCTCTTATTCTGAACCATTCCTCCATTGGTAAGGGAGAAATGTATTTTTTGATGACCATAGTTAACCACATACCTTCACCTTTCAAAATCCTCCAGACACCTTTTGCATCCAAGGATTTAGAGAAATAGTTGAGATATTTAAGGCCCCATCCCCCCATATAGTCTAGCCATGCTAAAGATGACCAAGCTGTCCAATGAAAAGGGTTTTTTTCTTGAGTATCCCTCCAGACAGTGAAATTGAAACAGACCTTCTGAATCTGATTAAGGATTCCACTAGGGACAAAAGCCAATGAAACCCAATAGAAAATAATGGCTTATAAAATCGACTTGACCAGAATGAGTCAGTTGCCCTTACTTAGCCACTTATTACACCATAGATGAAGTTTCTTCTCTATCTTTGCTAAGAGTCAGGCCCAAACACACTTTTGGTATGCATTGAATTTTAGTGAAAAGCCCAAGTATGCAAGGCCTTCATCGATATTTACAAGAGGAAAAATAATTGTTCTCATATCCAGGATCTTTCATCTTCAAATATATTTAAAATATATATAGATGATTTATCAACATTTATAAGCATACATACAACGACTGTGAACAAGTCCAAGAACCCTTTGATAAGGAGGATTTCTCTTCAACACGAATGAGTAACACCAAAACCATGGAGAAGTACCCCACAGGTTAGCAAGTAAACCATGCTTATCGGGTTCCAAACTGTATTGGCAAGATACATGGCTGAAAACTTGCAAAAGAAACTCACATAAACTCTCAGAGACGTCGAGACTATGACCCCCTTCTATGACTTCCTTCACGTTCTTGCTTAGTCTATAAGACAAATTTATGTATATTCTTTTCTATTTTATTGATTTCTTTGAAAATAATTTATATATAGTCTATTTTATTTGATTATGTATGACATAGTTTAAGGTTAAACTTAGTTTTTTTGGAAAGTGTATGGTTTTATTAAAATTAGTTTTAGCGGGGATCATAAGAAACACAGCTTTTCTTTAATTGAAATTATTATTTGGTTAAGAGTTCATCTTCGTCGTAAAAAAGAAATAAATTAATGATCCATGAACTAGATGCATATGGTAAGAGTGGATATCTACCACTAATGTATTGTGGGTATCTAAGTTACACTTTCATTAGAGACTTAACTATATGATAAATTCTTGGGGTTCACACTAAAGACTAATTGTTATGTCAATTCAAGAGTTAAGAAACACGGTTTTTTTTAATTGAAACTATTATTTGGTTAAGAGTTCATCTTCATCGTAAAAAAGGAAACTTAATTAATGGTCCACGACCTTTTTAATTGAAACTATTATTTGGTTAAGAGTTCATCTTCGTCGTAAAAAGGGAAATAAATTAATGTTCCACGACCTAGATGCATATGGTAAGAGTGGATATCTGCCACTAATGTATTGTCGGTATCTAAGTTACACTTTCATTAGAGACTTAACTATATGATAAATTCTTGGGGTTCACACTGAAGGGTATTTGTTATGTCAAATTCAAGAGTTGCAATTTAGTGATGCAAACACTAAAGGTACTTTTTTCTAAATTCACTCGTGACCTACACCCAAGCCATCCAAAGGATGAGGGGTATCTATTTCTCCAAA
The DNA here is from genome assembly GCA_001517045.1 of Pseudotsuga menziesii. NCBI lineage: Eukaryota > Viridiplantae > Streptophyta > Pinopsida > Pinales > Pinaceae > Pseudotsuga > Pseudotsuga menziesii. The sequence continues at coordinate 1,072,470 of LPNX010956256.1, read as the reverse complement.
TTCACCCATAACTTGTCCTCAAGATTCTTACTTTATTACTATCTCATAAAAGTGAATTTATGCATTAAAGACATAACACTCTTTAGTGGAATCACCTTTCATTATATATTATAAATATCAAAAGCTGAATTTTAAACTTGTAAGATGTAAACATGAAGGAGACACCAACATACGTGGTCCACCCCATCCTTCCTTGGGGCTTGTTACCACCTAAGTTGTACTTAGTGGTTTTTTTATCAAGTGAGACTGGTGAACCGGACAGGGTTGACTTGTTCGGACTTCAAAAAGACCTTTGGAAGTACTTCTGGGAAGTGCTTGTTGTATCATATCACATGTTCATACCCCATGGGGGAATTGTAATAAATGTTCTAGCATGATAGTGTTTGTAAAAGACTCGGTCTCTTAGAATTTATTTGTCAATCCAATCAGCCCAGGGTGTTTTTTCCCTTGGTTATTATTGGTTGTTGAACAAACGACTGATAATTTCTGAGTTTTTCACTCCATACCTCCAAAGTTGGGGTGGTCGGCTTGGCATTTAGGCCTATTGAGGTTATTAGAGTCTATGTGTCAATGTATAAGCATGATAGACATCATTTTTTAGTCATATGAACATGTCTAAGTTCCCCTAGGTGTTTTTCAATTTTTCAATTTTTTAGTTTTTTCAGTGTTTTTTATTAAATTTTAATTTTTCCAAAACTTAGGCTATCTTTCAATAGTTTAATTGGAAAAATTGATTTTGTAATAAAAGTGGGCCAAATAATCAGTTTCAGTCATGTAGGTGCTCATTTTCAAGCTAAGAGCACCATGTAAACCCATGGACCCACTATTTCCTAGTTTTGAGTGATTTTCCATCACTCAGGTCAGAAAGCCCCAAAAACCAATTATTGATTATTTTAATTAATAAATTGATGAATAATGGAGCAAATCCAAAATCATAGATCAGTGGATTTTCAGCCGATTTGATTGAAATCAGTCAAATCTGAAGCATATTGACTGGATCTGACAAATCCTTGACTGAAGGAGGTGATCAAATCAGATCCAGAGTTGATCTTCAGCATCCTTCATGGGGAATTTCTCCCTCCCTCTCTCCTCAACACATTTTGGCTCATCTGGATGAGTTTTGGTGGATGCTTCAGTCAATAGGTTGAGGTGTCAGTCAGATCAGCTCTACGATTGACAACTGCACTCAGTGAGACTCAGATCTGGCTCAGCTAGACATAGATGAGGCATTGATGGACTCTCCATCAGCATATTTGGTCTATCTCCTTGTTTTTGTATATATCCAAGCATAAGCCTCCTCTTCCAAGAGTGAGAACTGGGATTGAGGTGCTGCTGCTATTGTATTGTTGTAATTCTTCATTTTAAATAAAGAAAAGCTTTGGAGGCAATACAGTGTGGTGCCATTACATGTGTGGATGATTATTGCCATTGTTTTATTGAGGTAACCTATATCTGTGGTCATTTTTTTGCTAATTTCTTGTAGATCTGTGGTTAAGATTGGTAATAAGCTTATTACAATCTTGATAGGAAAGGTGTTGTTCAATAAGTTTATTGATTGTCACTCTCCTTGGATGCATGTTTAGAGATCTAGATTTAGCATGTCCTATAAGCTTATATGCATGTTATCTTGAATCTCTTTGTATGTACTAATCGAATCTCACAAGTTTCTTGGCAAGTTCTTTGATTTCAGCTGAGTTGCAGGTTCATACTTTGGAGAGGATGCTGATCTAGTTTTCTTCTTCATTCTCCTCAAAACATTTCAAAGGCATAGTCCCTCGACATTCCACCTAAAATCTATACTACGGATCTTCAAGGAAACCAACACTTTTCTCCTCTTCTTCCTCCCTCAAAATCAACACTTTACCCGGTTACTTGGTTCAGTTCATAGATGTGATTTCATTTGGATCTGTTTCATAAAATTAAAATATACATAGATCTGATATTTCATAGCTCATATCCTAGATCTTGCACTTAAAAAAGTTTCATAAGCATTCTAGATCTAGCTTTAGGGAAATCGTCCTTTTGCATGAATTTTAAAGAAAACTTGTAGATCACATGCATTAGATTTCCTTTCGCTGTTATAAAATCTAATATTCTGAAATATCAGTTCACTTTCATTGGCTGTACAAACAGCAAGCCAAGATCCCAATGAAAGCTTACTTTCCTTGGTTCCCTTTCATTTGTTTTAGCTAGTCTTAACTTCATTTTTTCTGAGATAAGGTAGGCTGATCCAAAGGTACTCTTAAAGTTCTTTTGGAAATTTTTTATTCTAACATGCTCACTGTATTTTAGCAGGTCTGACAGAAAATAAAGGAAGCTTCTGTCCGAAGTGGCTTTTGGAGCGTTCAAATCCCCCCAGGGGTCTCCCTTTTTTCACAAAATTCTTAAAATTTTTGTATAATTGTAAGATCTTGGTTTCAACCTGTATAAGGACCAAGAAGTTTCTGATATATCAGTTCTCTGATATTTTAACCATTGTTAATAAAATTATTCTTTGAATAGGCTCTTTCGAGCCCATTCCCCATCCCCCCTAGGGGGATTTGCATCGATGTCCTTTTTGTTACTTTTGCTCATTTCTTTTCAAACTAGTATTGATCTCATCTGCAGGGTAGTATAATATATTTCATTATTAATTCCATACTCCATATCTTACATTTCAAAGTATTCGTAATACTTACCCCACGATTTCCCGATTGACCCAAAAGGGGAAAGAGATTCGTGGTAGGATTAATTAAGAAACTAGAATTGTGTATCTGTTTTCTTTTTTCTATAATTTGTTTATTAGAAACTATAAAATTAACCCCTCCTCGATTCCCCGATTGAGATCCACTTGGATCGAAATAGGTTCTTGGAGGCTTTTCTTTTAAACAAGAACATCCAGTTTAAAACTTGCTAAAATCGACAAGAATCCAGTGTGTATGCTCTGCACTTGGCTGCGGTTCGTCCAATAATTCAAGCTATATCAAAAGCACTTGGGTGACTAGCATAATTAGGACTCACCCTCCCCAATTGACAAACCATCAGGTGAAAATCCAACACCTAGATCAAACCTCTACGGTGGCAAAATACCCAAAGGAAGCGGGAACTTCTGAAAAGTGACCTCGGGGCGCCGATCTCTGTCACACCCTAACGGGTGCATTACGAACAATAGCCCCAGAGACTCCATTTCAGCCCACATATTCCTTGCGAGTAGCCATGAAGGTTTAGTTTTGGACATACTCCAAGTACTCTCAGGTATATCTGGAGTCCCCCCTTTGCCTAATTTAATCAACTCATACTTCACATTTAACTTAAAACATACCAAGAGGCAATCACAAAACATTCACTCCAAGCACATGCAAGCATATTGATTCTATTTTTGACTCCATTCTAAGGCACTGGCTAATTTCTTGTCTTATATATATATTGTGTCTCAGTATTGTGCTTTCATGTGTGCATCTTTTACATCTTTCCATATTTGATTATCTACAGTTAAATTATAAACTCCTAAATAACTTAGTCAGTGTAAACATCACAACACTAAGTAATTCTCCTTAGTAACTTAATAGGGTCTACCCCCCTTGGCTCCATTAGGAGTTGAGCCTAAACGGAGGAGTCAAGAACAAGGTGACAACCTTGAATCGAGACTTGCCCCCAAGGACACACCGAGTGGCTTGAATATTTCTACCACGTGACCCAGGTGTGTGAAAGGCGGCAACAAGGCTACGCCCACCAAATTTGTTAATTTTTTATTATTTAACCAGTAAAGGAAATATCATTTTCTCAACAATATTGAGTGGAGGCTTCTTACTTCCATATGATATCTTAAAGAATGGATCCTAACTTCTATCTTAACATATAACATAGTTTGATTCTTAATACTCAACAAAAACTCAATTATTTTATTAGTTGAACTTGATCATTAATAATAAAATCCATCTTTTTGTCAAACAAAGGAAAATTATTAAGGTCTATTATCTCTTAAGACCTCGCTAATACTTGTTAACTTGGCTCTTTAAGGAAGACCATTTACCTTCCTTTGCATAATATTTCAAATTTGTGTTGAATCCTGCATTCTCAAAAAGGAATAATTCCAAAAACCCAATACATACACTACCTAAAACAACTCTATGTGAAAATTGTAAATATCTCCCCATAAGTATATTCATTCTAAGTAGGTCTCATTTGGAGAACACAACGGAGAGGTAGTGTTAAAAGTAAATAAATAATAACACAAGGATATTCAAATAAGAGGGACTCCATCCATTTCTTACAGAGGGGCCGCCCCCTCTCATTTTTCTCATCCATTGCAATAAAGTAAATATTATAACGTACCTTTTGGTTGTAGATTGTTCAAAATACCAAAAGAGGATGAAAACTTCCCCTTGCTCCTTCTACGTTGATGCATTCCTATCCATAACCTCCAAGCTAGTCTGGCTATCAACTGCTAACCACGCGCAGGTGACTCCGTAATTAAAAAAAATCATATATCATCTTTGATAAAATCATAATTTTTCATTTTTCAAATTTCATTTTTTATAAAAAAATAAATTAATATAAACATTAAATATCAATATCATTGATTATTTAGATTACTTTAAAAAAAATTAATATACCAATAATCTTAAAAGTTTGTTGGTGGGCATTTAATAAGATTATGGAAATTATCATTGAAAAAATTATAATTACTATTGAGATTTCAAAGCGATCAAGAAGATTAATCCAAGTGTAACAAGTGTGTATCCAATATTCATTTCATTGTGGTTGTATCTTGTTATGATTATGTATCTTGATTAAGATTAAATAAATTTCAGTGAAGCTAATATAGTTTTAGTTTTTTAGTTATTTCATATCAGTTTTTGTTTTATTTTTGTTATTAAATAATAATTGTTTTATGTTTATATTAATTAGTTTCATTTGTCACTTTACTTGTAGCTATGCTAAATTTATATCAACACTTTTAAAAGTCAATGATGAACATCCCATTTATCTTGAAAAATGACCCAGATTGAAATGAGATGAGGAGCGGTATGAGAAGGTTTAGGGTTTTGGTCTGCTAGTTGGAGGCGGCCGCTAGTCCTCTATCTTGTGGAAGGTGGCGCGTGATGGAAGACGGTCTATGTCACGGGGGCTTGGTGGGTGGAATCTTTCTCACAAACAGCTTTCGATTTCTTTCGAAAGGTGGTGCTTTTGACTCTATCACTCACTTGACCGGTATTATCTTATCGCAACGTTGCATTCCTAGTGTTTGTCTCTGTCACTGAACACGTTTGTTGGTTTGTGGGTTTGTCGAATTGTATTATGTGTGGTGTGGTGGTTATGTCTTGGACTCACTGTTTCCATCTTTGGGGGTGGTGTCCTTTTGACTTGTGGGGTTTTGTACAGTGCTTAGGTTTCTGCGTTGGTGGTTAGCAGGCGATTGGGGGGGGGGGGGAAGGGAGGTTGTATCTGTGGACGTGGACTAGTGGGTGGTTTAGGGTTTCTTGGCAGTTTTTGACATGGTATGGGATGACCATGGAAGGTATTCATGGAGGTGGGTCTCATGAAAGGTGAAAGGCGTGGCCTTATAAGACCTCTCAAAGGAAAAAGTGCTTTGTCGTTGACAAGGACAATGTTATTGAGAAGATTTCCTCTCTCATCACTCGGGCTTTAGTGGGTCGTTGTGAATACTGTCGTCTAGATAAAGAGGGTTGGATGGGATGGATTGCTCATTCTTGGAAACCCATTTTGGACTATGCCCCCACTGTGAGCCGACTCTCAAATGGGTGGTTTGTTTTTTTGCTCCTTGAGGAAGCAGACACGACCCAAATCCTGGATGGGTTATAGTTGATTGAGAAGGGGTTGTTGGTTTTATGGAGATGGTGGAGTGGGTTCGACCCCTCCAGGACTAAGATTAAGAAGAGACATTTAATGGTATTGCTTCTGGACTTGTCACTTCCTCTCTGGACCAGGGAGTCTCTTCGAGCGATTGGCAATGTCCTGGGGCGTTTTATCACGATGGATGAGGCACATCTCCACACCTACGACAAGCGAATTGCTAAAGTTTTTGTTGAACTCGATGTATCTAAGGGTTTGGAGGAGATACTCAACATTGAATGGGATGGATGGATATTGGAACAACGCCTGGATTACATTCATGTTCCGTTCAAGTGTCACTTTTGTAGGGATAGGGACATCTACTGAATGCTTGTCATTTATTATTTAGCGGCGACAAACCCAACGATGCTACTATTCTTGGCTTGCAGGATTGTGGCACTCTAGAGTCCTCCAATTTTTCTTGGGCTTGGGCTACAGAAGAGGATTTGGCTCCGTTAGTACAAATCGACAGTAATTCTTTACCTTGTTTTGATTCAATTTGTATTGATTTAGACTTGGACGATTTGGTGGCCATCGATGAGATTGCACAAGGAGATTTGGTTGGTGGCTGTGGTTGTGACAAAGTTGTGATTTTTGGGGATTTTGAATAGATTCTTTCCTTCATTACCCATGCAACTAAGGAAGGAGGTGGTGTGGGAGATTGGCTAGATCCTTGTGTTGTTGCACTAGCACGGATGTCGGTGGTAGGAGACGCTACCGGGGCCGATCTTACAAGGTTTCCTGATGAATTGGGTCATGGGTTTAGTGGGATTGGTCTAGGGAGTGGAAATCGTCTGGTGGATACTAATTTTCCTGTTCTGTCAAGCGATAGGCCTAGAACTCCTTCTTCAAGTTTGGGTTCGGGGTAATCCCAAAGGAGTCACCATTATTTGGTAACCCATATCTTAGGGTTTCACTATCCATTTTCTTGGATAAACATCAAGATACTACGTCCACTTTTCCCTTTTCCTCTTTTAGGCATGAGAACATAACTATCAGAAGGTCTCGTAAGGTGAAAATGAAGAAGGGATGTTAGGGTATTGGGGTTGAGGAGGACAAGGATCCCTATATTCCACTTTGTACTAGGATCAAGGAGGCTGCCCGAAAAAACCAAAGTCCTGCACTGTATTCCCAAACTAGGGTTCTTAGAGCACAGGATACCCAGGAAGTTGATTCTTAATGTGAATTGTCTCCTTTAACATTCGAGAGTTCGGAGGGCGCCCAAAGAAGCTATCCCTTCAATATTTGATTTCTTCCTTACGACCGAACCTGGTTTTTTTACGAGAAACCCTTTGCAATGGCTATTAGGCGCTTAGGACCTTTTCTTTAAGTTTCTTCTGGGATGGTAATTTTGTGTTGTTGACACTGTTGGATAGTCTGGGGGATTGTTCGCGGCGTGGGATCCAAGGTTTTTTTGCTACAAGGATTACGTGATGGAGGCCGAAATTTTGCTTGAATAATTGGCTGTGAGAACACTTTACATGTGGAATTTTTTAAACAGTTATGCTCCATATCTCAATAAAGAGTGTTTCTAGAATTCAATCATCCCAAAGGGGTTATTAAATTTACAACACCTCGTGATTGCAAGAGATATTAACTTCATGACATCGCCTGCAGAGGTGTGGGGTGCAAGTGCCATATGTGACCCTTTGGGATCATTTTTCTAGAATTTGATATCATCGTGACATCTCATTGATGTTGTACCAGTAAAGATCAGACCCACTTGGCAAAATGGCAGGGTGGGCATTGATGGCATTGGAAAAAGACTCTATCATTTTTTGGTGGCTGAGAACCTGGTGCCTTTGATGCCACTGTATAGAATGTGGGTTCGACCCTCTGAGATATCGAACCATTTTCCCATATGCTTGGAATGGAATGGGGGGATGGAGAAGGTACCCTACCCATTTAAGTTTAATCATACTTGGTTGCAAGTGGATGACTTTGATGACTTCATCAGGCATACCTGGGTTACAGAATGTTGCTCTTTTTTCGAATCAAATCCCATTTATACTTTGCTAAAAAGGATAAATGTCCTCAAGATGGTTGTTATATCCTGGGAGAAAAAGAAAAAACGTGCTCAGAAATGCGAATTGGCAGACATTGAGGAGCAGATCCTTAATATTTTCTATCAGCCCCGATGCGGGTTCTTTCCTCTGAAGAATTAGTGACATTGACTAATCTAAAGAAGCGCAAAGAAGATATTATGGATTTTGATGCTGCTTCATGGAGGCTCAAAAGTAGGGCAATTTGGATCGCTATGGGGGATGCAAATACGAAGTTATTCCTGCAATTTGCAAGTTCTCATCGAAATGCAAATAATGTATGGTATTTGGTTGATCATGAAGGTAATTCTATTTTCGATGATTTGGCATTGATGGAGGCGGGGAAATCTCACTTTGAAAAGGTTTTTCAAGATGAGGAACCTGTTCACATGCAGGAAAAGCTCGAGGTACTTATCCTCTATCCTAGGTTTTTTTCGGATGCTGAGGCCGAACATATTGGAAGACCTGTCAATTTGGCAGAGATTGAAGTTGGTTTATGCAGGTTTGCTAAGGATAAGGCGTTAGGTCCTAATGGATAGCCAGTCAAGTTTTACCTTGCCTTTTTCAATCTTGTTGGTAATGACTTTTTGTAGGCAGTGGAATATAGCAGGGTACATGGGTGCATTCCGCGGGTTCTAAATGTAACATACATTGCATTGATTCCAAAATGTGGAAATCCGAGGACCTTCACTGACTACAGACCCATTTCACTTTGTAATTTAATTTACAAAGTGATCACTAAAATCCTCTCTGACAGGATGAATCCCTTACTTGCAAAGGTCCTGTCGGAGGAGTAGTTCGAACTTTTGAAGAAAAGACAAATTCATGAGGTTGTGGGGATAACTCAAGAGGTCATGCACTCCATTAAAATTAAGAATTTGGAAGCTCTTGTTCTCAAAATGGACATGATAAAGGCTTATGACCATGTTAATTGGACCTGCTTGAGATTGGTTTTGTTACATATTGGTTCAACTGTGGAGGTTGTTAACTGTATCATGGAATGTGTATCCAGTGCAAATTTTGCAGTTTTGATTAATGGGAGCATTTATTCTTCTTTTCTTGCTAGTCGTGGACTTCATCAGCAGTGTCTGCTCTTGCCCTTATTGTTTATTCTGATGGTCGAAGGTTTGAGCCTTATCCTACACAAGGAAAAGTGGTTGGGTCTAATCACAGGGTTAAAGTTCTCATCCACGCTATCGATCACCCACATCTTGTTTGTGGATGACGTGATGTTGTTTGGTTTTGGATCTTATATGGAATGGATCAATTTCAGACATATCATTGACCTTTTTGCAGTTGTTACAAGTATGGATATTAGCTCTGAAAAATCTTCTTTTCTTACTAATAATCTGTCATCTGGCACTGTCAAACAGGTGAAGGCAATTTTCCCCTACATGATGGAGGCCATTGAAACTGGGTTCAAATATTTGGGATATTGGCTTAAGCCGTTAGATTATAGGGTGGTGGATTGACGCTGGCTGATTAAGCGATTTGATCAAAAAATCAACCACTGGACCTTTCGGTTTTTGTCTCTAGGGTGTCACCTCATTCTTTTAAAAACAATGTTGGGAGCACTCCCAATTTATTGGTTTTCTCTAATGAAAATTCCTTGCTCTGTCATGACTTCTATTAGGAGATTGATGTTCAATTTTCTATGGGGGGCCTATGCTATTAAAAAGCGAATCCACCTGGCCAGATGGAATTTATTGTCTCGACCTTATGGATTTGGGGGGTGGAAAATAAAACATTTACACCGGTTCAATGATGCGCTAATGATTAAAAGCTTATGGGAAGTTGTTGCTGGTAGTGGCATTTGGAACCAGGTATTGAAGACCAAATATCTAAAAAATATTTCTCTCACAGATTGGTTCAGAAGGGGGTCTTACTCTATTAGAAATACATCCATCATTTGGAATGGCTTTATTAGAGTGTTTGGGTGGATTAGTAAGTCTTTATGGTAGAAAGTGGGTTGTGGAAATGCAGTGATTGTTGGTGTGGACCTGGTGGCTAGGATGGAGGACATATCTACACTATTGGATCCTTTGATTAATTACTTGCACGACTATGGAATAGAGACCCTGGATCAGGCTTTCTCTCCTCGGATTGGATGTGTGAATGACTCTTATTGGTTGTCAGCTGAAGACCTTGATTTGGGTGGATCCTGGAAAGAAGAGTGGGATTTGTACACTTCGTCTTTGAGGTCAGTGGGTTTAAGACTATACAATGATTTAGATGCTTTGGTTTGGTCCTACAGCAAATCAGCTGGACAAGTTATCGCATGTTTAGCATAAAACTACATTCTTGATTCTTCATTAGACATAACACAGTGCTGACATTGAAGGGATTTGTGGAAACGATGGATCCCTCTAAAGATTAAATGTTTTTCTTGGTTGTACATGATGAACAAGATTTGTACCTAGGACAATATCATTAAGAAAGGAAGGATCATTCCTAACATATGCCATCTATGTCGCAATGATGGTGAATCAGTGCAACACCTCTCTTGGGATTGTAACTTTGGAAAAGCTGTCTGCAGACTTGTACTGGAAAATTTGGGATTGGATTATAGCTGGGAGGACAAAATTCTGCTGGATTGTTTAGCTGATTGGATTAGAAATGGAGGTGAGCCTAGCTATCTACTTTTTTTTTTGTAATTGGGTCATTTGGATTTGTAGAAACACTTGGATTTTCTCTGGAAAATCCCCTTCGATGTAGAGAACTGTTTTACATTTCTTGGATTTGGTGGCTCCATATCCAGGAATGTCTGGAAGGTGTAAGCACAGGATTATTGGTGTTGGGCATCCTTTATTTGATGGTATTCGGTTCTTTGATGGTGCAACAACTATTATAGTAGGTGGTGGGGGAGCGGTTCTATATGTAGGCATAGATCATTTTTCTTTGATTTAGTTGGGATGTGGTATCTGCACGAACTCCTGGGCAGAATTATTGGCCCTCTATTGTTTAATGTACATTTCTAGTGTTATGGGGCTTCCTCATGAGTTACGGGTCTTTGGTGATTCAAAGACGATCATTGACTGGGTTAATGGGAGAGCAGTGTCGGAGGTACTCTCACCTGATCAATGGTGTGAAACGATAGTAGAGCATGTCAAGGGTTTCATTACTTTCTCTTGTGAGCATATTTACCAAGAACACAATCATTTGGCAGATCGACTTTCAAAGGATGCATTGGATCTTTCTGCAGGGTATCTTTTTGTTCATGAATACTTGGATGGAGTATTAAACCATGAATACTCAACAAACATCTCTTTTCAGAAAATTAGAAAAGAATACAATTAGTTTCTGTATGTAGCATATTGGAAGAAAATCTTTTGTCTATGAAGATTATTACAGAAGTTTGTTTTGTGCTGGAAAATCTTCTTTTTGAGTATTCTGATATATAGTTTCTTCATATTTTAGTAATTGTCATTGTATAGACAGAGATGATATGGCTTCTATTGGAATATGTAATTGAAGGTAATCTCACCATTGGATATGAACAGATCCTTTATTCTAATAAATAAAGATTGAACTTTTTTCTCCTGGGAAAATAAAAATGACTTAGATTTCCATCTAATAAAGTTGGCATCTAATAAAGTGAATGAAATGGCGAGCACTACAATAAAAAAAAAAAGTCAGTCCGTTGGCATCTAATATAGTGGGTGAAATGGCAAGCACTATGATTAAAAATGTTTTTTTAAGTGGCGAGTGTTTTAACCTTTACTTTGATATTTGTTATGACATATTGCTATTTACAATAATAATAACAAGCACGCTATCATAGTACCTTCTCCTCGTTCTCTTTGGCTTTCAACAACTGGAGCAGAGCCATGGACACCAACAACTGGAGAAACGAGGAAGCTAGACTAAATGTCGTCCATAAGATGTACTCACAACACCCATTTTTCTCGTTTTTCTTTGTTTTTTCAATTTAAGTCATAGTGGATCTTCCCATGTCCATTTAGGTTCATTGATTGATGATAGTTTAGGCCACCAACCAATCCATAGATTGCTGGAAATGACTATTTTTCTTGACTGAAGGTTTATGGAGGGGCATCCATTTGTTTGATTAAGATTTTTTCATTTTTGATTGAATTTTTCTGGAGGGGCATCCATTTGTTTGATTGGGTTTTTTTGTTTTTGATTGAAGGTTTTTGGAAGGGGCATCCATTTGTTTGATTGAGGTTTTTTGTTTGACTAAAGAATTTTTATGGAGGGGGCATCCATTTGTTTGATTGAGATACAGTGAACAGTTTAAAACATCCTCATCTTATAGATGGAATGATTCAACATCTGTATGGGTAAGCTTACCATCTCTTCAGGACTAGTGGGCTTTAATCATTGACCCCTTTTGAAAATGGCTTTGTCTGTGTGTGTTTATTTTTTCATTGTTAAGGATTGGGGTTGACCATATTTAGAGAAATCCCAGGGTCAACGCAAATGTCATGAGTATAAATTGCAACCATCAAAAAATCAGATGCAGCCAGTGCGGATCTCCCAAGCCACAGTGAAAGTGTGGGTACCTCCGGCTTCAAATAAAAATTCAAAGTTTTTCGAGTGGTATGGTGTGTGCTGTGCATTTTTCTCTGATTGCTTGTACATCCAATGTATAAGCCATTTATTTTACTGATCGAAATAAAGAATTGCGAAAAACCTTCAAAGTGGGGTCTTTCATCTCCACAAAGATAAATTATCCTCAATGATATGGTTCAAACAAGAATTCTTTAGGAACACGTCTTTACCATTCAAATGATCCTTGAAGAATTCATCCAAACAAATTGTTAGTGTAAAATTACAAATGCATAGCTGAAGTACTAATTATTGTTTCCCTCTGAGTACAACACTCAATTAATTATCTTGTGTGCTGACAATACATTATCAGGGTACTGTATCTCCAATTGATTGGAGGAAAACTGATCAATGGACAAGGATTGTAGTTTGGTCAGAGGCAAACTGAATAGTGGACTAGGATTGTAGTTTGGTTTGGTTAAGAGTAGCAGGCCCGTTTGGCTTAATGTCAAGATCAGCCTTGCTTATTTTCCAGTTTTGGATCTTCTATACCTCTAGAATATAGATTTAATTCCATGCAATGAGCGTCCTTTTCGCTGAGAATTAATTAACATATAGAATAGTTAGTGATCTACTTGAATTTCTAGCCCCTGAACTATGTCAATTCAATTTACTTGATTGGTCTGTGTACTTGTTATGATTTAATTTGAGCCTTATCAAAGCTGAAGCAAAGAAATACAAGTATGGTCAAGTTTGCAATTGTTGTTGTAATTGGTTGGTTTGTCAACAGAAACCATAGAAGTAATTTTGTAAGACTACGTTTTTGTGTGCAGAATAGACACTCTCAAAACACACATGCCACATATAGAGGTCCAGATGGCATGTGTGAACTTAACAAAATTGCTTTGCAGTTTGAGGACATACTACCTCACAAATAGCAAGTGGCAACATCTTTGCCTCGGTTGTACTCAGTGCCACACAAGACTGCTTCCCGCTACACCAAGAAGTGCTCTTCCTATCAATGGCACTCCCTTGCCAATCCAAATCCACATAACCCTCCAGGTTAATGTTCTGATTCAACTCATAATTGAGCTCATATTTAACTATACCCTTCAGGTACCTCACTGTATGCTTTGCAACCATGAGGTGAACATGTCTCAATGTGTTCACAGCAAAGCAAATATATGGTCTTGTATTTGTCAAGTATATCAAGGAACAACTCATCTGATGGTACATCGTGACATCAACCGAATCTGATGAAGCAACACTTAATAGCTTCAGGTTCGATGACATAGGTGTGGTCATGGCCTTACATTCCATCATCCTGAACCTCTTCAGGATCTGTACTGCATACTTGCCTTGTCCCAGGGATATTCCATCCACATTCTTCCATAGCTCCATGCCTATAAAGTAGTGCATCATATCCAAGTCCTTCATCTCGAGCTCGGCAGCAAGTCTCCTTATTGAAACTTTAATGAGTTCCTCTTTTCTATCAGGAACAAGTCATTGACATATAACAGGAGCATCAGTGGTATTCCTCCTTCAACCTTGAAGTAAAGGTTGGAATCCACTTTACTCTCAGTAAATCCTAGAGTCATCAATAATCTATCCATCATTTCATACCATGTTGAACCTCAGGATCTTCTGCAATCACTCCCTCTAAAGCGAAGCATCATACTCCCTCTGTCTTTCGTACTCTATGCATTGAAACATTATGTACTAGAGTGACAAGTAGCTTCCTCTGCTACTAATATTATATGTATCCGTCTAGGGTCACTGGATACCAAGATCATCTATTTTGAACCTTTTCAAAATTTCTTCTTGCACCCATCTGTGAGCTTGTCATCCTCTATAGGCTTTCATATTCAACCTTGTAGCAAAGGTTAAGATCTTCATCAAGCTCCTCATGTATTTATTATCCCATGGGTGTCTTTTGAGTTCGTACAAGGTCTTATTTAATTTGCACACATTAGTCTGCATGTCATGTGCCTCAACTCCCATAGGATGCAAACGTCTCTTCGTAGTCTATGCATTCTTTCCATGAGAAGCCTCATGCTACAAATATTTCCTTGTATCCCACGATGTTGTCACCTATTGCATGCTGGATCTTGTGGATCCATATGGAAGATACTATGGACTTCCCTTCAGGTCTTGATCCCGCATCCTAGACATCATTCTTCTTCTCCTTCCCTTTCTTATTGGCTACTTCTTCATAGCTGGAAGGTTCTGCATCAATGATGTCGCTACATTTGTCATATTATTCTTCATCTTGAACTGTCATCACTTGTTCTTTGGAACAAGTCTCATCCTTTTTTGCTTGTAGGTGATTGTATGCGATCTTTCCTACAAGTCAAATTCATTTGTATGGTTAGAAACATTTCATAAGGCATATTCATAGTGGAAAATTCTTATGCATCGATATATGATCATGCAACTATTTTAGCCAATACAACATTCATCCATATCTCACGAAAACTTTTCTAGATTTCTTCCATCTCTATCAAGACATCATTGAGATTGTGCACTAATACAATATGTCAACAAAGAGGTTTCATTCTAGATAAGTAGCAATGGATAGTTGTATAGCACCATGAGCTACTTACCCATCACATGCGTATTAGTAGTATATTGTCATTAATGAAAACATTCTACCATGCATAATACATCAACTGAATATAAAAAAATGCATAACAAAACAATATCATGAAATGACAATTGAATACTTATCTTTATTTATTTCATGGGTAGAATCCTTCTTTCAGCTTCATAATAGCATCATTTCTTATCCAAATACTTAATATGGATAAGAGGTTCTTCAAGAATTGAGTTCTTCATATTCCTCATCGCTTGAGGGATCTTCTTTGAATCGTGAGAGCTAGATCTTCAGTTTCTCCCATTGTCTCTTCTCTTATTATGAGTCGAGCTTCTACTTGTGTGCACTCTTCCCATAGTCTACTGAAGGTCATCACTTCCTTCCGGCACAAATTCCTCGAATGAATGAATCCCATGATCCTAGGAGAGCATTCAAGGTGGTTATCACCACTTCTATATTCTCCACTTCTTCTTCTACCACTTCAAGTTGTTCTTTTATTTGAGAGACCGTTGTAAAGTATGACTGTATGGTCTCTGCATTCTGGATCTTCACATTCTTCAACTATTTTCTCAAAGTCATCTCCTGATTTATGTTCTTTCCTTCAAATAGCTTGATTAAGGAATCAAACATCTCTTTCGGTGTCTCTAGGGAAGACACTTGTGGTATAAGGTGATCCTCTATTGAATCAGCAATGATCTTCTTGGCCTTGACCAAGTTCTTCTTATGTAAGGCTTTTATCCTCATCTCCCTGTAGAACTGGAACATCTCTACTTATGTAGGTGTCCAATTCATCTCCTTCAATAAATAGTGACATCATATGCTTCCATGCTTGGAATTTTTCAGCCTCACCAAGATTTTCATTAAGCTGGTGTGATCAGTCATCTTGAAATAAGAACCTCAAATGTAAATAGCAAAAGACTAGATCTTACCGATTTGAGGTGTCCGTCCTGGTTCCGAAGCTGGCTGAACTAGAGTTTGTCAGAGAAACACTATTTTTAAAAACTTGAAATATTTCAAATCTGATTATATAGAAAGATAGACCTATTCAAGGCAAGCTATACAATGTACTCCTTTTCTGGAAACAGTGGAGGGAAACTTTTGGAACAGGAAGCCCTAGTTTACCAATTTCTTCTGCAGAAATTCCTGATACTGTTTCTACAGTATCTCCGAAATTAATGCTCCTATGTGTCTAAAATTTGATAATGAGGTAGAATCGTCTGTCCTCGTTCCATAAACATAGGTTTCATTAGAATTTGTTTCACCACTTGGGACTTATGATCTTTTTCCCAAGGTGACCTGTTTCAAGACTGTTCATCATAGCAAAGTTTTACGAACTGCCACATGTCACTGTTTTATCTTCTATGTCTAAAAATTAGACCATGAAAAACATAGTCTATTCCCTTTATAGAAAATCTTGAGCAATTTCATTTGGACCTTGGTAGCCGAAGATATAGCAATTCTTCTCAGGTGTCTTGTTTAGGGATGAATCCTGGAAGAGGATAGAACCCTAACTTGGAGAAATCATATCTCCTAGAATATAGTGAATCTGAGACTTAAACTTGGACACAATGTACATCAGGAATTTATATTCAACTTGTGAATGTTTTGGCCCCTGGGACTTCTACAATCCCGAGATATAGAGAATGTACCAAAACTTATTATTTTTAGTATTTAGGGTTTTTTCGGCCTGGGGTCAAACTGGGGTTTGACTTTCCCGGAGTTTCACCCAACAAAAAATCTCGACCCAGGTCTCTAAACTTCAATTTTGATGAGGATAGCAATCCTATTCCGAGCTCACTCAAAAATTCCTCTTCTGAGAAAAGCCCTAATTTCCCGCACCAAAAATTGAAAATGCCCGAAATCAAATTCTGCTTCAATAGAAAGATGCGCCCTTCAACGGAGAGTTATCCTAGAATCCTTTTGTTGATGGATTATGGAGAGAGACTAAAAAATTAAGAAGCCATAGCTTTTTTAGCTGCACAACGTCTTCTTCTCAAGTTAGCTCTGATACCATGTTATATTTTTATCATTTAAGCAATATGGTCTTAGGATCTTATATGAGAGAATAACATGCACAACAATAAACGCAAGAGACAAGAGACACAAAGAGTTTTCCTCGGGGAAACCATAAAGGAGAAAACCCCGCAACTTCCTCAGAGATAGAATGAGCACCAATGGCAGCACTAAAACTTGAAAACATAATGTAAGTTTTAAACCTGTGCAGAGAAGCAAATCATGTAGATTATTTCAAGCAAAATAGAGATCACAACACATC
This sequence comes from Pseudotsuga menziesii, assembly GCA_001517045.1. Lineage (NCBI taxonomy): Eukaryota > Viridiplantae > Streptophyta > Pinopsida > Pinales > Pinaceae > Pseudotsuga > Pseudotsuga menziesii. The sequence continues at coordinate 1,055,219 of LPNX010956256.1, read as the reverse complement.
ATTCACACATAAACACAGAGATTTACCCTGGAAACCCTTAACTGGGAAAACCAGAAAACCTTGGAGCCAAACCTCCTATTTTCTCTTCATTACATTATGAAATCCTCACATTACAAAATATAGGTATTTCGCAACATCCAAATACCCTAATTTGTTAACCCAGATTAGAAAAAGCCTCCAGTCCCTTAACTGGGATTAAGTTACATATTTTTAGACAAATTCTAAAAATAGCCACAAACAGCTATAAATAGCCAAAAAAATTGCTCGCTGCACTCGCATCAGAAATAGGGCCTATGGCCTATTTTTGTTGAAGGTGCCTTTGGGATCACCGAGCTACAGCACTGACATGCGCACCTCCCCTCCATATGCACATGCAAAGAATATAACATATACCCACCATTATCCCACTTATTGTTTCCTTTGCATAGCAATGAGTCATGTACTCATAAAGTCACAGGTTCAGGGCATCAATGCCCATAGATTCTCTACACCAAGAGAACTTCTCTATACTAACAGACTTTGTTAATGAGTCTGCAATATTTTTCACGGTGTCAACCTTCTCTAACAGCACCTTCTTGTCTTCAACCATATCTCTCACAAAGTGATACTGCACATCAATATGCTTTGTCTTAGCATGATAAGCAGGGTTCTTTGCTAGGAAGATTACACTTTGGCTATCACAATCTAACCTTACAACTTTCTGTACAAACCCAATACCTGAACACAATCTTTGCAGCCACACAACTTCTTTGCTTGCATGAGTGGCTGCCATGCATTCAACTTCTATAGTTGAGAGTGCAACTACAGCTTGTCTCTTGCTCATCCAACTGATAGCTCCTCCAAATAGGTTAAACACATACCCACTTGTAGATCCTCTATGATTAAGGTCTCCATCCCAGTCTGCATCAACAAATCCATGTACATTTATTACTCTATCTGTTCTAGGTCTTCCTTGGTAGTAGATTGCATAATCTATGGTGCCACGCAAATATCTGAAGACCCTCTTTACAGCTGTCCAATGCTCCTTTCTTGGTTTTGACATATATCTACTCAAAACTCCCATTACATGAGCAATGTATGGTCTTGTATAGACCATTGCATACATCAAACTACCAACTGCACTGGCATATGGAACCCGTGACAGGTCTTCTTCTTCTTCCCGTGTCTTGGGACACTGCACTATAGATAACTTTACACCTACAGGAATAGGAACCTTGACCGGCTTACTTTCCTGCATGTTAAATCTCTGTAGTACTGTCTCAACATATTTTATTTGATTTAAACTGATCATTTTGTTTGCATGATCTCTTCTTATCTCCATTCCCAAAATGAAGTTTGCAGCACTGAGATGTTTCATATCAAACTTGGAGGACAGATGAGACTTCACCTCCTTTATAACATCTTTGTTGTTTACAATCAACAACATGTCATCAACATACAGAACTATGTTAATGAAGTGATCACCAACCTATTTAGAATATACACAGTCATTAGCTTTACTTCTCACAAACCCCAATCCAAGTATGTATGTGTCAAAATTTTGGTACCACATCCTTGGAGATTGCTTTATACCATAAAGGGACTTCTTTAGTTTACATACCAACTCATTCTTTCCCTTTACTATGAACCCTTCTGGTTGTTTCATGTATATTTCTTCTTCCAGATCGCCATGTAAGAATGTTGTCTTCACATCCATCTACTCTACTTCAAGATCAAAAGTAGCAACAATAGAAAGGAGAAATATAATAGAAGTTAATTTTTCAACTGGAGAAAATATTTCACCAAAATCAATCCCCTCTACTTGAGAATATCCCTTTCCTACCAAGCGGGCTTTATACTTATCCACTTTACCTTCTACATTCAAATTCTTTTTAAATATCCATTTGCTCCCAACGAATTTTCTCCCAACTGGTAACTGGACTAGATTCCAAGCTTCATTTTTGTCCAAGGAATCCATTTCTTCATCCATGGCCTTTTTCCAAAGATCACTATCCTCTGAATTAACAAATTCCTTCACATTTTGTTAAGGCCCAGAAATTCGCAGGCAGCAACAGTAAGGGATTCTCCCCAATCAACGTTCCCAACTAGCCCGTTGACTGTTTGGTATAGGGAATCCGTCCGGTTTACGGTCTGGCTACCGTAGGTCAAGTACAAAACAAAAGGCTTTACCGGTTGCGGCTCGGTCCACCGAGTTTTTGTATTTTGACTTAAAATATGAAATGAAAGTGCCTAATTAACCATGCAGGGTGATAAAGATGCAGGGAGCAGTCACAATGTGATGCACAGGTTCTTACCTCTCGTCTTAAGGCTCACAAGCATCCAAATCGCATACAACAGAAAAGTAAACTAACTATCTAAATTATCCCTAGGGAGCAAGATTATCATTCATTGGTGAGTAATACATTTTGTACATGCATTATGAATAGTTACAGATAGCTGATACTTCTTTCAAGACACATGAACTATTACAGATATTTGAACAACCAGATAGCCAATTGTTTTATGAACAACATTTATTACTCACAGTGGAAAACATCACAAGATATACTGAAGAACATTTCAACAAGAACATAGGCTCAAGAAGTCAAAACACTCTCATAGTTAATGGAACACAGCTGAAAACAAAATAGTTCCTCTTCAATCTTGCTCATTTAATTGCATTGATACATTCCACATTTCGCTTTCTCCAACAGGCAAAAGTTGCAGTTTCTTATTGTAAAATGAAATAGTTCCTCTTACAAAGAAATGGCTTACAAGTTTTTCCAGGGAGAAAGTCCCTCTATGTCCTATGTTTACAATATTTAAACTATTCAGCAGATCGTTTGGGCTGCCCCCCTAACGTGTGACTTTCCAGTCCCCCGAGAGTTTCAGATCCTTCTTTTTTTGTCTTTTCCGCGCACACCCACCATCAGGTGAGTAACCAACGGACCTTTCAGGTCTGAGTCCCTGTCGTTACCCTTTCTTTCTTCTCCTTCATTTGTCTTATTGGTTTCGGCTCTACCACTATCAAATGGTCCATCTTCCTTCGTGCCGCAGCAGTTTAACTGATTTCCGGAGCTTACCTACAATCAAACCACAAGCATCATTCGTTGGACACGCATTTAAACCATAACAGCAAATTATACTGAAAGAAATGGCTAATCCACAAGAAATAATCAGGTGCACCACCGTTATTTCACACATGCAGACGCTACTACCTAGTTCTCCTATAGGCTTGGATGAAAAAACGCCAACGACGGAAATCGGGAGGATACCGACATCGGAAGCCAAAGGGCTTTTTCGGCTACAACGGCGGAAGAGTCAAGGCTACAGGCACGCGATGAGAGGGAGGGAAAACCTTGAATCAGAAGTCGAACGGATTTCACTTCCGGAAACTAAATGATTTTGAGAGCCACAACGGCGGAAAGGAGAAGGCTAAAGCCATGTGACGCACAATTCGAAGTCAAAAGGATTTACCTTTCGGAGGCTAAATGACTTTCCCAGCCACAACGGTGGAAGGGAAGACTAAAAACACGTGCGACCTGTGGGCGAGAAAAACTTTAAATCGGAAGTCGGACGGCTTTGACATCGGACGCGAAAAGGATTTCTCAGCCACAACGGCGGAAGAGAAAAGGCTTCGGGCACGCGACTGAAAGGTAAACGTACATCAGCAGTCGGGGCTCTTTATGCTTCAGACGGCTAATCGATTTGGGATCCGCAACGGCGGAAGAGAAACAAGTTATCAGCCGTCGATTTAACCAAAAACAATGAGTGCTCAAACAGTTTTAAGAATTAGCAAAGGTTAAGAATCGTTCTACCTCTGAAACAGCAGCCTTAAAGAACAAAAAGACTTGACTTATCCTCGGCTAGCAAACTAAATTCACGTCCGCGACCCAACATGAAAACAAACATGGCAATTTTAAATAGGCAAACATTCAATCTTCAAAATTACTCGAAAAGACAGCATTCCCAAAAAGCTCAAGAGTTCAACGACCAATAATAATGCTAAATGAGGAGGAGGGACCCAAAAATTTAAGAAAATTGGGGAAGAATAGTTGCAGCTACAACAATTGGCGATTACCTGGTGAACCTAGATCTCTGGGTGATTGTTCTTTGGGTGATAGACTGTTTAACAATAATGTCTCAATTGAATTCTTCCAACTATCTGGATTTCTCAAATTATAGAAGTGTGTACCTTTAATCATTGATCATAGTCCAACTTGGGAAAGTGGAAACCAAGATTTTCAAGTCTAGATAACTCTGTTGAGGCTATAGGATGAGTTTCATTATTACTTTTGTTTTCAGGTAACTGATATCTTGGACACCACAGGATTGTAGCATATGGTAAACAGAAATGTCTATTTGTTCCTCATTCCCATGCCATTTCAACACTTTTTTGTGCCTTTGGACTTTTGTCCCTTATTATATGAGTCCTCCTGCATGCCTTTCTTACTGAATTTTAATTCAGGATCCTCTATCCCATAGTGTCCTTTTGTGTGAGTGGTATACTTCATGTTTCATCTCACAGATGGAGAGGATCTTTCGGCAATGTAGTACTTATGATTCAGCACTTGCTTTAATGTATGATGTTTTCAGAGGAGTTTTTTGACTCTTATTTGCCTTTTGGCATTCGTTTCTTGGCATGGGATCACTTAAATTTAACATGCTGTTCACCTTGCTCTATTCCATGGGTCCTTTGCTGTCACCCCTTAGAACCTTTTAAGGGTGAAGTGGATGGAGCCTCAACATAGTATTCCGGACCTTTTGAATTCGGTTTATTTCACAGGGGTTAAGCAGGACTTCTATGCACACATAGCTATTTGAGAAAACTGCTAAACTGGAAGAAGTTCTTTCAGATAAACAACAACACACAATCTGATACCCAGACGCTTATCAATCCCAAAAATTTTGGATGTTCTCCATGCAACTGTAGGTTCGCCCCCTTATGGAAATCAATAATCTTAAACTAAAACAAACTGAAAAACATGACTCGAAAGACAGCCAAACAACTTATTTATATACAAGAAAGAAGAACTCAAAGAAAATCAGGAAAAATAAGGTTTGAGAACCAAACCATTTACTGGCAAGTTCTCTTCCCACCCCTGTAGATCCTGCAACTTATAAGTAGAAGGGCCAAGTTTTGATGCAACCTGAAAAGGGCCTACCCACAACTGTTGGAATTTAGTATGCTTTCCCTTCTCATCATGGGGATGATCCCATTTGAGCACTAAGTCTCCCACTTCAAAGTCTTTTGTTCCAGCTTTATGTTTGTCGAACCATCTTTTTACTACCTCTTGTTGTTGCCTAAAACATTCTCTAGCTTTGGACCTAGCCTCTTCTGCTTTCAGCAAATTGCATATCCTCATATGTAAAACTTTATTTTCCGACCCACTAGACTCTTGAGCTAAAATAGAAGACAACAGCATGATGTTGGGTGGAAGAATGGCTTCTTTACCATACACAAGGGTATAAGGTGACACTCCTATCGCAGACTTGGGGGTGACTCTATCAACCCAAAGGGCGTTTGGTAGTGCTGAGTGCCAACTCCTCTGGTTTTCTATTACAGTCTTCTTTAGGATTCTAATCAGATTTTTATTAGAGGATTCAGCTAGGCCATTTCCTTGTGGATAGTAGTTAGCAGAATAATGCAATTTTATCCCTTTATCATGAGCAAAAGCAGTTAATTTAATTGATGAAAAGTATTTAGCATTATCAAAAACTAACGAAATTGGAACTCCAAACCTGGTCATGATATGCTCTTGCAGGAAGCTGATGACTTCATCTTCATTTATCTTGCGCAGCGGAATAGCTTCGACCCAGTGAGTGAAATAATCCGTCGCGGTCAGAATGTATTTGTGTTGGAGGGAAGAATTTGGTTTTATTTCTCCAATAATATCCAGCCCCCATTGCTCGAATGGCTCCGTGATCATGACAGGATTTAGGGGTGCTACTGCTTTAGGTTGTCTCCCACCACACCGTTGGCAAACATCACATCTCTTGACATGTGCGTGTGCATCTTTGAAGAGTGTAGGCCAATAGTAACTTGCCTTGAGGATTTTATGGGCTATAGTATCTCCTGAATAATGTCCCCCAGCAGGACCGTCATGTAATTCTGACATTACTTTCTTTGCATCTTCTTTTTCTAAGCATCTGAGAAGAACCCCGTCATAATTTTTTCTGAATAACACTCCTTCAACAAGTTGATAGGAGGCTGATTTAAGACGCAACACTCTTCTTTTCTTGGAATTCCAATGTTCTGGAAATAGCCCTGCCTGTAGGTAATGCACAAGGTCTCTGTACCAAGACTCGGGAGCTGTAAACAAAGGACATACCTCCATTAAATGTAATTCGGCCTCATTCTCCCAGGCTTGCTCTTCATTGTTCCCACTTTCAGTCATTAGTTTGCACAATCCTTGTCCTTTAACTATGGAGGATGGTTTGAATTCAAGGTCCTACTCTTGAAGAGTTGTAACCCAGTTGCCCCTTCTTTCTCCTAACTCTTTCTGTATGAGAAGAGACCTTACAGCTGGGTAGGGGACTATTACCTTGGTTCGATTTTTTAAAATATAAGGCCTGAATTGATTTACTGCTTTGAATAATGCGTAAGCTTGTTTATCAACAGCTGGGTAGTTCAATTCAGCCCCCTGTAGACCAGTACTCATAAAGGAAATTGGGAATTCATCCCCCCCTTCTTCCTTTTGGGTGAGCACAGCTGCCAATGAATCATCTGATGCAAATGTATACAGAATAAAGTATTTATCAAAGTCTGGGATTTTCACGGAGGGTGCGTGTGCAACAGCAGTTTTAATTTTGCTGAAAGTGTCCTCCTCAATCTCAATCCACTTGAACTGTACATTTTGTTTCACCATCTGTTGAAGCTGCTTAACAATCTGAGCGAAATCGGGGACAAATCTTCGCACGAAGTTTATAGTTCCCATAAAATATTGCATTCCTTTTTTATTATGGGGCAAGGAGATTTGTTTGATGGCCCTAATTCTTTCTGGATCTATAGAAATTCCTATCTTTGAAACTATGTGACCCAACAACTTTCCATCTGTGACAGTGAACACACACTTTTTAGGATTGAGGGAGATGTCATATTTTCGACAACGTTCGAAAATTTGCTTTAAGTGAAACGTGTGTTCTTCTCTTTTCTTTGAGAATATTGTAATGTCATCAAGGTATACTACAGCACTTCGACCAATCAATCCACGGAAAGCTATGTCCATAGCCCTTTGAAACGTTGCTCCAGCATTTATAAGCCCAAAAGGAATCCTTCTGTAGGCAAAGGTTCCCCATTTGGTCCTAAACGTTGTCTTCAATCTATCTTCCTCGGCCACTAATACTTGATTGTAGCCAAAGAAACCATCTAATAATGAAAACAATTCAGAACCAGAGACCATTTGCAGCAATTGATCCATGGGTGGAACAGGGTAGTTATCTTTATCAGAAGCACGATTTAGATTTCTCAAATCCACGCATAATCTGATTTCTCCTGATTTTTTCCTCACTGGTACCAGATTTGATACCCACTCAGAGTGTCTGACTTTGAAAATGATTCTAGCATCCAGCAATTTCTTCACTTCACTCTGAATCAGTGGTTCCAGCTTTGGATGCATTTTTCTTAACGGTTGCTGATATGGCTTGACGCCGGCTTTGATGGGGACAACATGCTTGATGACGCTGGTGTCGTATGTTTTTAAATCTCCATATGTCCAAGCAAATACATCTTTATATTGTTTAAACAGACTGACGAATTTATCCCTTTCTGCTAGTGAACAACATTTGCCAAGATTTACAAATTTAGGATTCGCCTCAGTCCCCAAATTAATCAGCTCAAACTGCAGGGATGAGCTATGAGTTTTTACATTGGCTGGTCTTCTGAACTTTTCATTTAAATAGAACATTTTTTCTAACGTTCTGACACCTTTAGGAATGAAATTGTCATATTTCATCTCAGCCTGATGTTCCTCATCATCTATAATGGCTCCTTTAAATACCTCATCATTTGTCAAGCATTCGATTATTTGTTGATCATCGTCAAACACTCGCAAGTTGGTGATCATATCCAGTACTGAGGGCCTGAAAAGCAATTCAACAGAACATCGATTACTAGTGGGTACGAGCCTAGCGGCTGATGTGGCCAACAGGTCAACTGCTGCATTTTTAATTATGGGAATTGAAATAATATTAAATGCATTAAAACATTTAAGCAGGTCCCATACCTCATTTTGGTAGGATTTCAAGTGGGGAGAAACACAGTGTATTTGATTTCTGATTTGCTTTACAATTATTTCTGAATCACCAAAAACTTTTAAATTACTTACCTTTAACTCAATTGCTTTCCTTAAGCCCTGCACCAGCGCTTCATATTCTGCTATATTATTCATACATTCAAACTCTAATCTATAGGAAAGAAAATGTTTATTCTTCTGTGGGTCAATCAGGACACAATCGGCCCCTGACCCTTCTAATGTCTTTGAGCCATCAAAAAACAAAGTCCAAAAATCACTAACTACTGAATGCAAATCTATTCCTACTGCTAAATTTACTATGTTATAGTCAATCTCATCAGCCTGTGTAAATCGAAGGAGATCAGGCTGGGTGTCAGATGTGTTGCTGGCCTCTTTTGCTTGGTAATTTCCAAGTTCCAACTCAATAAAATAGTTCCCCAAGATAGAATCCACTGGTTCATTCTTCTCCTCCAGTTGAGTAACATTATACTTCATGTGAGGCTCTCTTAAGACCTTAATCTAGTTCGTACTTCCTTTGTATGGAAACCACATATGTGACCAATTAGAAGTGAAATATCCATTAAGTTTGGCTGACCAATCTCTGCTCAGGACAATACCGTACACGTCTGGTATATCAGCTACCACAATATTGATAACCTGGCATACTTTATCATTTGATGCCAGATGGACTAGGACATCTTTCATCTCACGAATTACCTTTACATCAGTTCTATCCAACTGGACAACTCTCCATGAAGATGGCTTAGGTTGCCCATTGATCTTTTTATAGACTGATATCAGCATGAAATTAACAGTTTCCCCTGAGTCTACCAAACAATTATGTCTATTGTAGTTAAAGATTTCAAAAGTAAGGAGGAAAGGTGGATGCTTGTTCTTAGACTTACCTCCACTGCTGGTTTCTCCAATTTCTTCTTCTTCTTCCAGTTGATTGTCAGCGGGCATCCTCTCATCTGATGCTTCAAGGGCTCTTAACAGTCTTTCTTTTTGTTGCGGTACCTTACACATCTCAAATAGTGGGACATTCGCTTTTATCTTCTTTAAATCCTCCACGATGTCATAATCCATCTGCTGTTAAGTGAGATGAGGTCTATCAGCATTCTCCTTATCTTCATTTGGCTTGGCTGTTGTATCATTCTGTCTAGGATTTTGGCTGGTAATAGTGAATTCTGGAATTTTATCAGCCAAGGATTTATTTTGAAATTTCTTCTTAACATTTCTCTGCAGCCTCTTAATCCTTGGGAGTATAAGAGTATTTTCTTTAATTGTCCCTTGGCTCCTTGTTGTCACGTTGGCTTCCATGATGTCCTTGCACCCCTAAGTCGTTTTCTCTTCAGCATCAAATAACGAGACAGAATTCCACAAAGCCATGGTTTTCTCTTCCTGTTCTTTAGTAGAAGTAGAAGCAGAATTCTCTTTTCTTTCTTCATCTCCCTCTTCTGTTAATCTAGAATCTAACAGTTGATTCATGACCAACGTCATAGAGTTTATCCATTGAGGACAATTCTTTTCAGAATGTGGCTGTTGGTGGAAAGTGCAGAAATTGTCCATTCCTACCTCTGTCAGATTCATAGATGTTGTATTATGCGGAGGAGGTTGAGAATGATCCTTATCTTCTCTTTTCTTATAATATGGCTTATAAAACTTTTGTGTTTCCTTCTCTTTCTCCATGTCAATGATTTTGTTGGAAAGCTTCTGCATCATTTTGGCCATATTTTCAAGATCTGGAGATTTGTCTTCTTTAGGCTTAGTAAACAATAAGGCTTTCCTTCCCCCACCTTTCTCCCCTGACTATTCGGGATAATCTTCAATACTTTCTCTTTCAGCCTCCACTACTTCTGCCTCTTCATAGGTTTCTGCCAAAGTAGCCTTGGCCCTACCTTTGGCAAACATGGCCAAATCAGGGCCTAATGCTAAGGTATAATACTCAATCAGAACTTTGTCTGAAGGTTTGTCAGCGTCAGAAAAATTCTTAATGTATGCTACAAATGTTTGAGTGAAACTGTGTACCTTCTCCTTCCTCTCTTTCTTTAAGGTGCATAACCCTTTCATGAGAGCTGCATGAGTCTTTTGAACCGTATACTTACTCCTGAAAATTCGCTCAAAGGTATCCCAATCAGGGATAGAGTTAGCAGGAAACCCAAAATACCATGAAGCTGCAGCTCCTTTAAGGATATGCGGGAATAGTCAACACACTACATCTTCATGCTCCCCATCCCTCAATCCTTCTACCGCCAAGTAAAAACTCTGCAGATGATCATCTACTAGTATCTTCTCATTGGGGTCGAATTTAGGCAACAACTTTTCAAAGGATTGAGGTAAATCATGTAATAGAGGGGTCATATTTAAAGGCGATCTGGCTCTCCATGCAGGTGGTGGATTTGGTGGGTTGGGTGGTTGGTTTTCGTTTACACCAGCCATGAGTTGGGGTGGAGAGTGAGGGGGTGAACCAACAGGAGTGTGAGCAGGAGAACTATAAGGGGTATCTGGGCCTTCTTGGTTCAAAGGTAATACAACCTCCTGTAAAGCTGTCTCTACAAGTTCTTCCCAGTCTCCGACCAACACCGAATCTTCTGCTATAGGATGATCTTTCTTTTTATATTCTCTTCTAGGAAATTCAGGGATAATGGGAAATCCTCCAATATTCTTTACATATGCCCTGGTATGTCTTCTTAGGTCATTTACCACTTCATTGCCAACAGAATATAGATGTTCTCTAGTTTCTTCTGGAATTGGATTATGGAACCTACTGCTTTCAGAACTGTTACCGGTGGAATAATCTCGGGAAAACGGGTTTCCTCGGCCAGCCATGCACTGGTGTCCCTCCTTCTAGCGCCAAATACTGTTGAGGCCCAGAAATTCGCAGGCAGCAACAGTAAGGGATTCTCCCCAATCAACGTTCCCAACTAGCCTGTTGACTGTTTGGTATAGGGAATCCATTTGGTTTACGGTCCGGCTACCGTAGGTCAAGTACAAAACAAAAGGCTTTACTGGTTGCGGCCCAATCCACCAAGTTTTTGTATTTTGACTTAAAATATGAAATGCAAGTGCCTAATTAACCATGCAGGGTGATAAAGATGCAGGGAGCAGTCACAATGTGATGTGCAGGTTCTTACCTCTCGTCTTAAGGCTCACAAGCATCCAAATCGCATACAACAGAAAAGCAAACTAACTATCTAAACTATCCCTAGGGAGCAAGATTATCATTCATTGGTGAGTAATACATTTTGTACATGCATTATGAAGAGTTACAGATAGCTGATACTTATTTCAAGACACATGAACTATTACAGATATTGGAACAACCAGATAGCCAATTGTTTTATGAACAACATTTATTACTCACAGTGGAAAACATCACAAAATATACTGAAGAACATTTCAACAAGAAAATAGGCTCAAGAAGTCAAAACACTCTCACAGTTAATGGAACACAGCTGAAAACGAAATAGTTCCTCTTCAACCTTGCTCATTTAATTACATTGATACATTCCACATTTCGCGTTCTCCAACAGGCAAAAGTTGCAGTTTCTTATTGTAAAACGAAATAGTTCCTCTTACAAAGAAATTGCTTACAAGTTTTTCCAGGGAAAAAGTCCCTCTAAGTCCTATCTTTACAATATTTAAACTATTCAGCAGATCGTTTGGGCTGCCCCCCTAACGTGTGACTTTCCAGTCCCCCGAGAGTTTCAAATCCTTCTTTTTTTGTCTTTTCTGCACACACCCACCATCGGGTGAGTAACCGACGGACCTTTCAAGTCTGAGTCCCTGTCGTTACCCTTTCTGTCTTCTCCTTCATTTGTCTTATTGGTTTCGGCTCTACCACTATCAAACGGTCCATCTTCCTTCATGCCGCAGCAGTTTGACCGGTCTCCGGAGCTTACTTGCAATCAAACCACAAGCATCATTCGTTGGACACGCATTTAAACCATAACAAAAAATTATACTGAAAGAAATGGCTAATCCATAGGAAATGATTGGGTGCACCATCGTTATTTTACACATGCAGACGCTACTACTTCATTCTCCTATAGGCTTGGATGAAAAAATTCCAACGACGGAAATCGGGAGGATATCGACATCGAAAGCCAAAGGGATTTTTCGGCCGCAACGGCGGAAGAGTCAAGGCTACAGGCACGCGATGGGAGGGTGGGAAAACCTTGAATCGGAAGTCAGACGGCTTTCACTTCCGGAAACTAAATGATTTTGAGCGCCGCAACGGCAGAAAGGAGAAGGCTAAAGCCACGTGACGCACAATTGGAAGTCGGAAGGATTTACCTTTCGGAGGCTAAATGACTTTCCCAGCCGCAATGGCAGAAGGGAAGACTAAAAACACGCGCGACCTGTGGGCGGGAAAAACTTTAAATCGGAAGTCGGATGGCTTTGACATCGAACACGAAAAGGCTTTCTCAGCCGCAACGGTGGAAGAGAAAAGGCTTCGGGCGCGCAACTGAAAGGTAAACGTACATCGGCGATCGGGGCTCTTTATGCTTCGGACGGCTAATCGATTTGGGATCCGCAACGGTGGAAGAGAAACAAGTTATCAGCCATCGATTTAACCAAAAAAAATGAGTGCTCAAACAGTTTTAAGAATCAGCAAAGGTTAAGAATCGTTCTACCTTCGAAACAACAGCCTTAAAGAACAAAAAGACTTGACTTATCCTCGACTAGCAAACTAAATTCACGTCCGCGACCCAACATGAAAACAAACATGGAAATTTTAAACAGGCCTACAATCAATCTTCAAAATTACTCGAAAAGACAGCATGCCCAAAAATCTCAAGAGTTTAATGATCAATAATAATGCTAAATCAGGAGGAGGGACCCAAAAATTTAAGAAAATTGGGGAAGAATAGTTGCAGCTGCAACACATTTATAGGATCATCATTAGTAATAGACATAGCAAAATGAGAGTGAAAATTTGGAGAGGAATACCTTTCTAGTTGCCTTATTTCTCGAGATGATCTCCTCAAAACTGGAGTATGAGGTTCTTCTTCTTCTGATTATGCTTCTTCTATTGAGTCAGATTCTTCACCTTCTAACGTAAACTCTATTTTCTCTGGTTCCTTTTCCATTGGATTCGCTTCCTATCTAGGACATCTTTGACCTCTCGAAAAACAGCATCTCGACTGTAAACAATATTCTTAGTTATAGGATTCCAAAGCTTATACCCTTTCATACCATATTTATAGCCAATAAAGATACACTTCTCATCTTTGTTATCCAACTTGTTCCTTTTCTCCTTTGGAACATGTACATAAGCATCACAACCAAAAAATTTCAGATGCTTAATAGAGGGATTCTTACCAGTCCATACCTCTTGTGGAGTTTTATCAATCAATGTTGATGTGGGCGATCAGTTTACCAAGTAACATGCTATCTCCACTGCTTCTTCCCAGAATTCTTGTCCTGTCCCAGCACTGCTTAGCATGCTCCTTTCCTTTTCCATCAACATCCTATTCATCCTCTTAGCAACTCCATTCTATTCAGGTGTGTATGGAGTAGTATTTTTCCTTGCTATACCACACTTCTTACAAAATTCCTCGAATTGATTCCCACAAAACTCTCCACCATTATCTGTCCTCAACGCCTTTATTTCTTTTCTAACTGATTTTCTACAAGAGCCTTGAATTCTTTAAACTTGGAAAATACTTCAGATTTATTTCGAAGGAAATAAATCCACATGTTCCTTGAGAAATAATCTATAAATGAAACATAATACACAGATTTTCCTAATGATGGAACAGGAACAGGTCCAAACACATCACTATGTATTAATTCTAGAATTCCCTTTGCTCTTGTAGCACCAGATGCAAATCTTACTCGATTTTGTTTTCCATATATGCAATGTTCACAAAAACCAAAATCCAGAGTGCAATCAGTCATACCTTCAACCATACCTTTACCTTGTAATTCTCGAAGTCCCTTTTCTCCTATATTCCCCAATATTTGATGCCATAGCATTGTCTTTCCTCCTAATGCAGTCAGGGTTTTGTCATCTTTACCTCCTTCCTCCAACACAACAGAATTGTTACATTCATCAATGGTGTTTTTTCCCAATATTTTGTACAGAGTTCCATACCGAACTCCCCTCATCAATACCATTGATCCTCAAACCATTTTGCAACCACCATCTCCACACACAGTCTTTACACCTGCAACATCCATCTTTCCGACAGATATCAAGTTTCTTGCTATATTTGGAATGTGTGGCACTCCAGGAAGAGTTCTAATCCTTCCATCCTTCAGTTTTAACTTGACTCTACCACCTCCAATGATACTGGCTGGTGAATCATCTCCCAAGTACACATCTCCTCCATTGTACTTTTAATATTCACAGAACCACTCCCTATGAGGGTCATATGACATGACACACCTAAGTCAATCAGCCATGTATCACATTCTGAAGGATTACACATGGAGGCTAGGTACAAATCCCCTCCTTCTGAGGAGTTCTTCTCCTCTATGGAAGGGGTATCCTCATATCCCTTTGCTTTCTCAACATTCTTAGATCTGCAATCCTTTTTATAGTGCCTAGCCTTACCGCATTTCCAACACCTCCTTATTCCTTTTCCTGGGGATTTAGATCTACCCTTAGATTTAGATCTCCCCCTAGATCCTTTATTTTTGTTTCTCTCTTAGGGGCAACCTCTCACAAACAAGGCATCCATGCTATGATTATCCATGGTTTTCTACCTCATCTCTTTTGATAGTAGGGATGATACAATTTCATCAAATTTTAAGGTCGCCTGGCTAGAACTACCTATTGCAACAATTAGGTTGTCCTAGGAATCCAGCAAAGAACACAATAACGTAATGCATTTATCTTCTTCAGCCATTTTAATACCAACAGAGGTTATTTGACTTACTAGAGTATTGTAGACATTCAAATGGTCTATTACAGTTTCATTCTCGTCCATTCTAAGGTGAAACAACTTCTTTTGCAGAAACAGCTTGTTCACAAGGGATTTTGATTGATACAAACTCCCTTGTTTTTCCCATAGCTTTACTGCACTATCTTCACCAAATATGTTCAACAACAAAGAGTCTGATAAGCACAATCGTATTGTACTCCTCGCCCTTCTTTCTAATTTATCCCAATCATCTTGCGACGTTGCAGTGGGTTTCATACCTGGATCCATAGCAATCCATTGTTCCCGATCTACCAGAAGATCCTCCATTTTGAGCTTCCATAGCTCAAAATTATGGCCGTTAAATTTCTCGATATTGATTCTTGAAGTGCTCACCATTCTCTTTCAATGCACAAATCAACACTGCAAAGCTCCCACTGAACCCAGGTTTATCACAGACCCGAGATCTATCAACCGTGTCGAACCCTTAACAGCAAAGGCATCCCCCTGATGCCAAAACCCATCTCTGATACCACATGTAAGTTTTAAACCTATGCAGAGAAGCAAAGCATACAAATTCTTTTAAGCAAAAAAG
This sequence comes from Pseudotsuga menziesii, assembly GCA_001517045.1. Taxonomy (NCBI): domain Eukaryota; kingdom Viridiplantae; phylum Streptophyta; class Pinopsida; order Pinales; family Pinaceae; genus Pseudotsuga; species Pseudotsuga menziesii. Next base: position 1,039,542 of record LPNX010956256.1, on the reverse strand, counting down.
AGATCACAACACACCATTCACACATAAACACAGAGATTTACCCTGGAAACACTTAACCGGGAAAATCAAAAAAACTTGGATCCACACCTCCTATTTTCTCTTCAATACATTATGAAATCCTCACAATACAAAATATAGGTATTCCACAACATCCAAATACCCTAATCTGTTAACCTGGATTACAAAAAGCCTCCAATCCCTTAACCGGGATTAAGTTACATATTTTTAGACAAATTCTAAAAATAGCCACAAACAGCTATAAATACCATAAAATCTATAAATAGCCAAAAAAAATTGCTCGCTGCGCTTGCATCAAAAACAGGGCCTATGACTTGTTTCCGTCGAAGGTGCCTTTGGGATCTATGAGCTACAGCGCTGACATGCGCACCTCCCCTCCATACACACATGTAAAGAATATAACATATACCCAACACATAAATATGATCTCCAATAGCTTGTTCTCTCTCTCTCTCTTGATAGAGCTTCTCCTCTCTCACTCATGCGCCCCAGTGAGTGAGTGTGTGTGTGATAAATAGAGAGGCTCACTCTCTATTATATTCTTTCGTTCACTTAATCTCCACTTCAACATGTCATCCCCACTTACCAATTACTTACCAGGGCCGACATCTCTATGAGAGTCTAATAACCCTAGTGCCCCACAACTGTGGGGAATTTTCCCTCCAATCAACAAGGAGAGTTAAACTTGACACAATTATGGGGACTATTTCCCCAACTTACAATGGAGGGTTAATCTCAATCACTTTACATGACTTTTTTACATTATTGAATCTCTCGATCAAAACATCGGGGCATGACATGACTCAATTACATTATATATATACTTCCTGGAATAAACATAGGGGTACAATACATAAGATATACAAGTGAATACATTCTGAAGTTACAAATACATCAACAAAAATAGGTTGCATCACTGGGTTACACTTGGGATAATTTTTCTACAATAGTACATTCCATGTTTTCATTGGCATGTCTCCTTTCAAGGCATTGTATGGATATGATGCTCCTACTTTTGAAGATCTAGTTTTTAATGATTATAGGCCCCATAAAGAAAAGGATTGGCTACAAGAGATTCAATACATCCTTATATTAATCAAGGAAAACTTACAAGTTCCCAAAAATCGGTACAAGTTGTATTCAGACAAGCATAGGGTGGAGTGTTCCTTCCAAGTGAGAGACATGGTGTTTTTGATGTTGCAGCCTTATAGGAAATCTTCATTGAATATAAAGGGGGCTGAGAAGTTTCAACCAAGGTTCTATGTACCATACAAGGTGAAAATAAATGTGGGTGAAGTAGCTTATGAGTTGGAGTTAGCGAAAGGATGCAAGATACATAATGTGTTCCATGTGTCTTTCCTTAAGAAGGAAATTGGGAAAAAGGTTGCGGAATCAAAGGATCTTCATCCCATTGATGATGAGGGAAACTTGGAGCTGATACCTGCAGAAATATTGTAGGTCAAAGAAAATAATCTAAGTAACATTACCATCAAAGAATATCTAGTGCAATGGAAGGACCTTCGAGTGACGATGCAGCAACTTGTGAAGGAGAAGGAATTCTGAAACATCTTGGTTTGATGATTCTTGAGGACAAACATTATTGGGAGGGGAGGACTACCATGTCCCCTTCCTATAATAATATGGATACACTCCACTTACCCATTATATTCCCATGGGTTCAAGTGGGAATTAATTATATCTGGAGATTAATTAAAATAATAATAAAATTCCCTACTGAAAATTTGTAAAAATTCTTATGAGGCAAATTTGTCCACTTATGGATTTGGATTATAGTTAGGTGTGAAAGGGTCTGAAGGGGTGTTATTATTTCTTATTAAGTGTTCAAAATTTTAAAGAGGCACTCAGGTCAACCTTGGACCAAATCTGGCCCATTTCCATAAAACAAGGAAATTCCATGACTTAAGGAAAGTTGTTGGAATTCTACATTGGGACTAATATCTAACCTCCCTTGAGGTGGTTATGAGTTTTAATGATTAATATTGAGTCCAAGAGGTCTAAATCATATTTTTTTATTTGTAGGTGTTCCAAGGGGGTGCACTTGTAGAGGTTGGTTAAATAAATTGCCAAACCCAACCATCTTTGACTAGATCTCTTCAAAAGAGTTGGAAGTGGTTGATATTTTGGGGGAACATGGTATGATTATTTCCCATGGTTTTTTGGGTCCTCTAAGTCTTTATAAATAGCAGATATCACACTTCCAAGGGCAGGCTAGTTTTTTATATTGAAATTATTATGAGTTTGCTTGAAGTAAATTCTATAGCTTGGGAGATGTGCCCCTTGCTATCAATGAGGGAGATGGGACCCTAACATTTCTATTGAGGAGTGGAGTAATCATATACATTCACTGTTTTTTTTGCATATTTTTACAATAGTGGTACCTGGTTTTTTGGGTTGGTGGCAAATCATATGTCACATTTGTTGATGTCGGGATTTCTATGTAATTTTGGGTGTTCTATTGAAGCGATCTTGTTGTAGAAGAGCCATTGGGATCCATTTTCTGAATAAAATGATAGATGGTGTATTTTTAACTTCTACAACAATATAATAATAAATCTTGAGTTCTAGTTCTGAATTTATGTGTCTTTTTGCATAATTGAAAATTGTATATGCTCTTTGTGGGGTTAAACTTGACTAGTTTTCACTTTTGAATTGGAAAACTAACTTATAGGTGTCCAAATATAGATCGGAAGGTACCTAAAGGTAGATAAGACAAAAATGTACCATAAAATACCCTCCTTCAAAAAAATAGTGAGCATTAATGGTGGTTTTAGGAGACTTGAAAATCACATTCTTGTGTAGTCCCAATCTAGTCATTTTCATTTCCAAAGATTTTCTTTCCCAAATTGACCTCTGCATTTTTCTATAGACTTTCCTACATTATAAGTTTTGATGTCAGAGACTAGAGACCTACCCTATGTTAATATTTTTTATATGCTATACTAGATATCATTAGTGTTCAATTCAAATTCACAATAGTAGCATATGCAAAATCACTGAAAGAAAAACAATCAGAAGATGGACATGGTATTTATTCTAGGAAACACTCAAGGGGAATAAAACCTAGCAAAACTTCCTATGTATAATATGTATAAGATAAAACCCCAAAACAAGTATTCTCCTCCTTGCAGATTTCTCTCTCTCTCTCTCTCTCTCTCTCTCTCTCTCTCTCTCTCTCTCTCTCTCTCTCTCTCTCCTATATGCTACTCAAGTGAGTGACTCCATGTTCTAATGAGAAGCACAACTCCTCTATTTATACACATTGATCCAACTGAATTTTACCCCAAACAATTCATCCTCACTAAACTATCTGGGTCGACTTCACCTAGGAAGACTCAAAACAGTATATTATATTATTCATTAGGGTACTAATGACCCGACTTACAATGGAGGATTTACCTCATGACTCTATGATAACCAATTATAATAGTAACACCCCAATAGAGGAATAATAAAATATCCCTTGGGTTACATCAGTAAAATACATTTAGAATATCATTTGAAGTTACTCTCATGAACAGAGTGTTATATCTATAATCCTCAAGAGAGGATACTATCATCCACAAGTGAATATCGCACCTTGTTAGAATCACAGTTATCCATCATTGATTTTAGTCTTATATTCACTCCCCCTTTCCTGGGAGGATCCATATTATCAGCCTGCTCCCCCTTTGTTCGAGGAGGGTTCATATCTTTGGCCTGCTCTTCCTTTCCGAGGGGAGTCCATATCTTTGACTCTGTTCCTCCTTTCGAAGAGAGTCCATATTTTCATCATTTGTAGTATCATCACTGTTCCTCCTTGTGAGAAAATTATTTTTGAACTACATCAATATTGTCATGAAAATATTCAAACTTTACTCGAGATAGAGGCTTGGTCAGTACATCAGCAACTTGCTCATCGGTACTCACATACTGGAGCTTTATATATCCCTTTTGTACCATATCCCTTATATAAAAATATTGGATTTCTATGTGCTTCAATTTATCATGGAACACAGGATTCTTTGTCATCTTTATGCAACTCTGGTTGTCACAAAGAATCACTGTCATGTCCAAATCTATGTCAAATAGTCCTGACATCAGTTTCCAAAGCCATATCTCTTCAGAACTAGTAGAGCCAGCTGATATGTGTTAGAAACCAGGACCGCGGTGCAATAACACATATACAGTTAAATCATTAAACAAGATGCAAAACACATTAAAACATTACAGAGAGACACAAATATAACGTGGTTCACCCAAACGATGGGCTACATTTACAAAGAAATTGTTAGTCCTTTTATTATAGTCCAGAAAGATGAAGGGATACAACTTGCATCAAAACTGCTGCACTTCCTCTTCACGCTCTCACAGTCTCTCTTCCAATACAAAATAATACCATACATAGTCATGTTACAATGCTTTATTTTATAGGGGAAATGCCATGGGAAAATACTACGGTTAACCCAATACCATGGGTCTGCAAAACTGTTGTCCAACAGTAAACACATACCATATGGTGCTCCTCCTATTGTCTTTATCACCAACCATTTCTGCATCAACGTATCCCTATAGAACAGTGTCTAAACCTCCAAAACATAATGCATGAGAAGTGGTACCTCTCAAATACCTGAGAATCCACTATACTTCTTTCCAATGCTCTTTACATGGATTATTCATAAACCTAATTACAACTCCCACTGCATGTGCAATATTTGGTCTTGTGCACACCATGGCATACATCAAGCTTCCAACCGCTGATGAATAGGGAATCTTGGACATGTAATCTATCTCTTCATGTGTCTTTGGACACATATCCTTGCTTAGTTTGAAATGGCTGGCCAAAGGTGTACTGATTGGTTTTGCATTCTGCATTCTAAACCTATGCAACACCTTTTCTATGTACTCACCTTGAGACAACGTCAATTTGCAATTTTTCCTGTCTCTTGTTATTTGTTATACCAAAATCCTATCATCATCATGTGATAAGACCTTTGACATACCTATTTTCCCTTAATCCCAGCACTTGGAGTGGAAACCCACGCTAATTGTCAATCTTTCATGAAAATTCCCAGCACCGCACTTTCCTTATTGTCCAGGAGCGGTACCTTGTTCGCACCTCCTATCCCTTGTTGTCCACAAGTGGTGCCACTGCTTATGGCCCTTATTCCATAAGCATTTCTTACCAGAACCGCTTTGTAATTGAAGGAGAAACATGGTACCCTGGGTAAAAAGGGAAAAATAGAAGTTTCTCGAGGCTTCTAGATCATGAGCCTCGTGTCCTCCCTTATCCCTATCATTGTGGGTTAGTTGAGCTCGAGATCCCTCATTCTAAGATCTTAGAGGCCACCTCATCCACTAATCTCTCAACCATCCCTATCCATTGAGCCTTATAAATACAAGCTCATATCCATGGTTGAAGGGGAGAACTCTTAAGGTATTGTTATGATGTTGGATTGATCACTTGGCCCAAGCCATTGGAGAGCATAGAGAGCTAAAGTCGAAGCTTATGGGGATGAGAGCGCTTGGTTTCATGGAGATGCATGTCAACACTAAGGCTTGATTGGTTGTAAACTTCTCCATTTTTATATTAATACAAAGCTGATTTCCATCCCACAGTATTGTTGTTGCTTGATTTCACATGTATGTTGTTATATTCCTTAGTCACTAACATGGATTAGTAGATCATATTCTGGAAGCTTTTATGTGTTTGTGTGTTTTAGCTGATTGCAGGTACATAGGGTTACTATCGAAGCATCACATTCCAGGTATCTACAACGTCCAGGGAGGGTTTTCAACCTTTGTCCTTCATTTGTTCTGGATCTGAACCATTCAGACAAGTAGAACACCTTACTGTCCGCAGAAGGTGAAATATTCCTGCTAACAAATCTGGTGACTCTGCTGGGGAATAGAGATATGTATCAGTTGTTCTGATCTTCCTCAGTGCTCAACTCTTGTCCAAATCTAGGCTCCTTCTCCAACTCTCTTTAGTCATATCTGCATTCTGACTTAGTCCATTTGGGTTTGAAACTTCCAGATCTGTTCAGATCTGAATCATTTCAACCTTTTGTGCTCTGTTTTTATACTCAATCTAGCATTTTTTACCTTGATCTAGTCTTTTTCTGACTAGATCTATCGTTCTCTTTGTGTTTTGGAATTTCATAGGGAACCGCGCCCATGCACTGTACGAGGAGTGGTGCCACCGCCTGAACAGAGTGGGTAGCACGTGGTGCCAGTGCCTATATCCCGTTGAAGAGAAGCGATGCTGGGATAGAACCGCCCTGTCAACACCTGAGAAGCGCGGTGCCCAGTAGGCATCATTCCAAGGCCCTTTTTCCTCATTTTTTTGTAAAAATTTGAGTTGTGTTGCTTTCAGTCCTGCACTGTCAGGCTTGTGTGACAGAATCTGATGCTTGTGGCTCGAAATTGTATGGTTTAAGATTGGTTTGATTAGGAAATTCAAAATCTATATTAGGCTTTTTGATTGTTCATTCACTTTGGTTCTTGTTGGTTGTGTCTGTGAAAGGATTTCTTATTTCTTGAAAATCTTAGGGTATTAGTAAGATCTCTTTTCGTTTCTGTTATATAGACTAAAAGAAGAACATTATATTAGCTTCTAGGTTTCATTTCTTGTTTGCATAGTAAACTTCATTTTCCTTCCTTTAAAAAAGAAATTTTTTTATTGAGACTAGGTTATCATCATTGAGCGTTGGACGTTGGTTCTCTGATTGGCTTCATAAGCTTTCAGGATAATCATGTTCTTTCATCTCTTATGCATTTAGAACTATCTCAATCAAAATAAAAAATATGGTAGTTTTAAGTTATATTTGCTTATGTTTTGAGAAAATTGAAAAAATAGAGTGCATTTGCATATAGTGTGCTTCTTGTTTTTCTTTTAGGAAAAGAGATTCTTCCCCTTCTCATTGCTTTCATAAAAGAGAAATCAGTTTGGAAAAGTACTGCTTGTCTTTATTTTTTGTTCAAGACTGTTGTTTGGAAGTATTTTTTAGGTTTTGAAACAAAATAAAATGCTCTCTTTCCCTCCCGTAAGTAGGCATACTGAATGGTAAAGTGAAATATTTGCACAAGCATACTGCATGGTTTTACTTTTTTGTCAAAACATCATGCATTCACCTAACCGTCCACTTTAAAATTAACGGTAGTTATAGGTTAAAATTTGTGTAGCAATTGGAGTGATAGGTTAGAGGTGTGTTCAGGAGCCATTAAGCATAGGAGCTATCGTTATTTGTCCACATTACATTTCAGGACTCGCACAGTTCTTCCACGTACCGTCGGTATATCGAACGGCCTTTCACATACCCTTGAGGTATATAGAAAGGTAATTCACGTACTCGATTGTATATCGAAAGGCCCCTTGTGTGCGCTTATGCATTAGAAAACACTACTACCAAGTCGAGCTCCCACGTACCTTGAGTATATCGGGAGACCCCACTAGGATACCCTATCCATCTGAGAAAATCCCTTTGGCCGTGTTGCTTGGAGCCATATGTTGGGCACCATTTTGACCTATTTTTGTCATCTAAATACCTTCCAGTTTCCTCCATAAACCTTCATATTGATTCATAAAGCCTTAATTTCATTCACAAAACTTTGTTCAAAGGTATAAATGTTGTTGCTTCTTAACAAATTGAATTATGAGATTTTTAAGGCATTTAAATTAAGGATTTATTCAGAATTACAGGATGTGCTAACTTCCCGTAATGTCTCCTGGGTTGGATACTTGCAGGCTAGCTAGGCATAAACTGAGAGATGGGTAAAATATCCTCAATGTCCAAGGATGGTTAAACTTCCAAAGAACAGATGATGTGGTTCTCATAGGTGTCGAGTCAATGTCGGTCAAAGATGACCACCTGTGCTACCACTCAGTATAAAAGCAGGGCAGTTCTGATTTTGTCTATTTTTATGGATCTGATAGAGGATCTCGAGGATTGTATGTCATTATTAGTTTTCCAAATTAATATAATTTCTAGTTTTTTTAATAGTTTGTATAAGTATTTGATCAAACATATGAAAAAGACCCTGCTGGATTACAAACGCATATCGTTCTGGAGTCAAGACCGTGGATTTTGATTACTGTGTATGCTCAATTTAATATGGTGAATGCAATCGAAGTTTAAAGCTCTGTGATTTTCCCTTTTCATGTGTGAATGAGGCATTGGAGGGCCCCCTTTGCCAAGTCTGCACACCTTTTTCATATCATTGCCAGTGGTATGTTTTATTTCCTGTAGAATTCGATTTTTTTCACTTTAACTATTGCAGAATGAGTTGGATTGTTTGAACAAGTTTTATAAACTCTGTTATTTCATCAATTACATGCTATAGGAATGGTTCAAACTATTATCTCAATATCAAATTGTTGTACATTTCTTGCTTATTCAATGACGAAGTATTGAGAATAGTTATACATTGTGAATGTTTTCCTGTAAGGGAAATTAATGTTTGATTGCTTATTCAATATTGAGATAATAGGCAGAGTCTTGTGATCCATATTTTAGGGTTAAGTTTAATTTGTTTTTTTTTATTATCTCAGAAGATTTCACATATTAATTGTTGTGTAACTCAGATATCAAATGAAGTTGCATCTGTAAGGGAGTTTTTGTATTTTCAAGTCACAGCATTCTAGCTTTCAATAGGTTTGTTTCATAGGTAAACTAGATTTCCAGTTAAGTCTAGATTTGAGTCTCTACATTTGGATATGCCTCTAATTCCACAAACTCTGGATTGACATAAAATCAAGGTCTAATATACACTAGTGGATTGGAGCCCAACATTTGGCGCCATTGTTGGGGAGGCATTTTAGAAGCAGACTTAAGAACTTTAGTTCTCTGATAAAAAGAAGAAAAAAATTCAAAAAAAAACACAGAGTAGATTTTAGTTTTATGTCAAGACAAAGAGACAAGGAAGGAAGATTTATTAAAAACCCCCCAAAAATAGAAGTAACAGGAACTTCTTTATCTGATCAAAAAGGATTCATTACAACAGTTGGTACTTTTAAAATGGCTGAGGAAGAAACATCAAAAGGTCCAACTGCAGAACAGAGAAGGGAGTATGAGAGAAGGTTAGAAATGGAAAATAAACTAAGACAAGAGGAAAGAGAAGAAGAGAGGAGACATGACAGGGAAGAAGAGAGGAGACATGAGAGGGATCAAAGAACAGAAGAAGATCAGGAAGCCACCTTTAAATTCCCCATCTTGGGCACTAGAATCATCCTAGGGGAAGAGGTAAAAATGAAGAATATTCCACCATCTGTCCTACCAAATTTCTATGGTATGACTTCTGAAGATCCGGATTCTTTCCTATTCGAGTTTGATATCTTGTGTCAAACTTATGGATATACTAATGACACCCACAATCTTCGTCTTTTCCCTGCTACTCTTAAAGCAGTTTCCTTTAAATGGTTCATGGGCTTAGGAGAGCATTCTATAACTAGCTGGGATGAGATGAGGAAAAACTTTCTTAGAAAATATCAGGCATATTGCAGATCAAAGGATTTAAAAGATGAAATTTTCAGAATGTCTCAACAGGAAGATGAAATCTTGGAAGAGTATCTAAAAAGATTCTCATACAATCTGCAGAAATCCAAATGTAATTCTTTGACACCTAAGATCATTCGGACAATATTTTTAAAAGGAATAAGAGAAGAATATTTGGATATTTTGAATGTTATGGGAAAAGGTGACATCTCCTACTTACCCTTTGATGAGATACAAGACTTATGTCAGAAGTATTCAAGAGGAAAGGCTAGAACTGGAAAAAGGGATGTACCTACCAAAGTAACTAAATCTTCAACCAGTGGCATATCTAGAGCTGAGCTTGGGAATCTGTTAGAATATTTTAAGACTGATTTATTGAGTACCTTAGGCACATAGGTCGAAACATCAAAGACCAAGAAGAGATAAGAACAACAGGACCAACAAGATCAAGCCTTGTCTATTTTTTTCCCTAAATGTAGAAAGAAACACCCATTAAAAGAATGTCCTTTGAATACTGTTCAAATTTGTGGCTTATGTACTTCAAATCACAAAACTGATGATTGCCCCAGATTGAAATAATTGCAGGTAGCTCGAATGGAGGAGAATCAAAGCATGGAGTCTCTCTATTTTATGGGACAACGAAGACCTTGGCAGCCACGATTTTCAGGTATGTCTCAAGATCCTATGCAGCGGTTTCATTCAAATTATCAAACTCCTATTCAGAATTCATGGAGTGCACCCATGCCCTGGAAAACTTGGTCTCCTCAATTAGCCCAATCTACTCCAAATTGGAGAGGATATACTCATGGTAATCAGACATATTAGCAGACCTATTTACAACCCTATCAACAACCTTCTGCATATCCCCAATGCCAGCAGAATCAAGCCCCATTTTCCAACAACCCAATCTAGCTCCTTAACTAGGTCAACAACCTCAACAGCTTCAATTTCCATCCAATCAGCCTCCACCTCGGCCGACACAATTGCCAGCCCAGCCAATCCCAAATCCAAATAATAAAATGGACAAACCCATGTATAATGTTGATGATGGAATGGCACTCCCCTCCTCAATCCTCCCACTTCAAAATATCAACTTAAGATCTAGAAAAACTTTACAAAAAGAATCTCCTGTTATTTTAGAAGAACAAAGAGAAAATGAGAAAACTCCCAAAAAATTAAATATAGAAAAATTACAGTTAGAAAATCACAGTAAAAAAGGGAAAACATTAGTACCTTATATACCTCCCTTTCCAGAAAGGTTGGTCAAAGAAAAACTTTCAATCTCCCTACCTGATTTTGATGTTTTGAATGAGTTAACCAATGTATGTGTCAAAATTCCCCTACTGCAGGCTATAAAGGATATTCCAATCTACACTAAAGCAGTTAGGGAATTATTTCTTAATAAAAGAAGGAAGGATCCATCAAAAATTCATGTGGTGGGCAATTTAGCAGGATTAATGTCTAACATTGTTTTTATTGAAAAGTATGTAGATCCTAGAATCCCAATGGTTACAATTACTGTTAACAATTTTTCAATTCCAAAACATTGATTGATCTAGGTGCTGCCATTAATGTCATGACACTAGAGACAATGGAATACCTTCACTTGAAAAATATCAGACCAACCACTACAATTTTGGAACTAGCTAACAAGTCTAAAATCACACCTGAAGGGATCTTAGAAGATATCATTGTTTCTTTAGACTCCTGGGAGTATTCTGTAGATTTTATAGTGTTGCAACCAAGGTCTAATCTAGGAGGGCATCCATTGATTCTTGGAAGACCCTGTTTGGCAACAACTGATGCTTTCATAGGGTGTACATAAGGAAGTATGCTCATTTCACATGGGACAGAGAGAAAACAAATTACACTTTATCCTTATTCCCAAAGACCTTCTGCATTAGATCAGTTATCATGGATTAATGAGACCAAAGAACAAGAAGAAGAAGTGATTCATCCTGTCCTAAGTATCAATCAGTTCTTTGATTTTCAAGAAGAAAACAACGAATATTTGCTAGATTACTTCATTGCTGAACCTAATATTTCTGAAGAATTAAGAGACATGCAGTTTGCTATAGCAGATCAAGTTTTGGGACAGAATTTTCAAGAAAATTGCACAGTACATTCTCTAGCATTGGCACTTCATGATATTTTTAATGTTCATTCAATCACTGATGTCCAAAGCAAAACAGTTGAAATCAGTCCAGGAAAACATTTGAATATAAGTGCACATATTACTACATCACAGGAAGAACAATTGATTACCTTGCTGAATAAACATTCCCATGCATTTGCTTGGGAATACACTGACATGCCAGGCATTCATCATGAAACATGCACTCACCACATTTACACAGATGATAAAATCAAACCTCTCAGACAACCGCAACGTAGAATGAACCCCATACTAAAAGAGATAGTCAGGGAAGAATTGCAGAATTTATTGAAAGTAGGATTTATTTACCCTATCTTTGATAGCCAATGGGTTTCTCCCTTGGTTGTTGTTCCTAAAAAAAATGGTAAATGGCGGATATGTGTAGATTACAGGGAGTTAAATAAGGCAATATTAAAATATTATTTTCCATTACCCTTTATTGATCAAGTGTTAGATGCCTTAGCTAGAAAGGAATATTTTTCATTTCTAGATGGTTTCAGTGGGTATAATCAAATTAGCATTGCAAAAGAGGACCAGGACAAAACCACCTTTACATGTCCCTGGGGCACATATGCCTACAAGGTTTTAACTTTTGGCTTATGTAATGCCCCAGCTACCTTTCAGAGAGCAGTCTTGGCAATTTTTGCAGATCTAATTCATGAATGTGTTGAAGTTTATATGCACGATTTTTCTATGCATGGAAGTGCCTTCGAGGATTCCTTAGCAAACCTAGAGAAAAATTTTAAAAGGTGTGTTGACTCAAATCTTTCCCTTAGCAACGAAAAGTGTTTTATGATGATGACTGAAGGGATAGTTTTAGGACATCACATTTCTTCATCTAGAATAAAAGTAGATCCTGCTAAAATTCAAATCATTGAAAATCTATCTGAACCAACAACTCAAACATATGTAAGAAGCTTTTTAGGGTATGCAGGCTATTAATATCATAGATTTATTGCAAATTTCAGTAAGATAGCTCTGCCATTTTTTAAATTAATTTCAAAGGATGTACATTTCAAATGGGATACTAACTGTCAATTTGCATTTCAGACACTGAAAGAGAAGCTCTCAACTACTCCCATTTTAAGGGGACCAAATTGGACATTGCCCTTCCATATTTCTACTGATGCATATGATACTGCAATAAGGGCCTCTTAGGGACAAAAAGAGCATACCATGACTTATGCTATCTATTTTATCAGTAAAAATCTGACACCTGCAGATTTGAATTATACAGTCACTGAAAAGGGGATGTTGGCAGTAGTTCATGCTGTAAACAAATTCCGTCATTACATTACTGGCTACGAAATTTTTGTCCACATAGATCATTCAGCTTTACGATATTTAATGAATAAATCTATCACTAATGGTCGGATAACCAGATGGTTACTATTAATGCAGGAATTCAATATCACTGTTTTAGATCGGCCTGGACGAGAAAATCAAGTGGCAGATTTCTTGTCTCTCTTACACAATACTGGTGGGGTTATTCCTGTTTTAGATAGTTTTCCTGATGAACACTTGTTTGCAATTTCTGTTATCACTCCTTGGTATGCTGATATTTCCAACTATTTATCATCAGGACAGCTACCTCCATCTATGTCATCGAAAGAAAAGAAAAAGATTATTAAACAAAGTTCTAGGCATATATGGGTCAATGGTGATCTCTTTTACACATGATATGATCTAATTATCAGGAGATGTGTACGACAAGATGAAGTTTTATATATTTTGAAAGCATGTCATGATGAACCGTGTGGTGGCCATTTTGCAGAGAAAAGAACAGCATACAAGATACTCAATTTGGGGTATTACTGGCCTTCTATTTTCAAAGATTCTAAGAAGTATGTTAGAAGTTGTGATACTTGTCAACGGATGGGACATCCAGTCCGATCTGATGAAATGCCACTCCAACCACAAATCCTCATAGAACCCTTTGAAAAGTGGGTTCTTGACTTCATTGGTCCGATTCATCCACCATCACAAGGGAAGAAGTACATTCTGGTATGTACAGACTATGTTACTAAGTGGGTGGAAGCCAACCCATTACCAAGAGCCACAGAATGGACCGTGGTAAACTTTCTTTTTGAGGAGATATTTGTCAGATTTGGGGTTCCTAGAGATATTGTTACTGATCAGGGTGCCCAGTTTACTTCCAAACTAGTGCAGGAGATAGCAGCAAAGTACAAGATTAAGCACAGAAAATATACACCTTACCATCCACAAGCTAATGGCCAAGTGGAATCTACAAACAAAAATTTGGAAGGAATCATCACCAAAACTGTCCAGATGCATAGGAAGGATTGGTCAGCTAAGCTTACTGAAGCTTTATGGGCATACCGAATCACTTGGAAAAACAGTACTGGTTTTTCTCCTTATTAGCTCGTATATGGTAAGCAAGTCCTCCTACCTATAGAATTTCAAATTCATACCTTCAAGTTAGCAGCAAATTTGGGTATGAATCTTTCTGAAGCACGGCAAGAAAGAATACTTCAATTGAATCAACTAGATGAAATGAGACAGGCTGCAATAGAATACAATATTTTGATACAACAAGAGAGAGCCCAATGGCATGACAAGTTTATCAAAAAGAAACAATCTCACATCGGTGACTGGGCACTATTGTTTGATTCGAAGTTCAAATACTTCAAGGCCAAATTCACAACTCATTGGCTTGGTCCATATGAGATTGCAGAGGTATATGACAATGGCTCAGTCAAACTTCAAACAATCAATGATGAAGCACGTACATTTGTGGTCAATGGCCATTGGCTCAAACTCTATACCAAACCTATCAACAAAGAAGATTCCATACAGCAAATTTCACACCAACGGGAGATGGAAATGCTGGATAAACACACTGGTGTTTCTCCTTCACTTGCTTCTTAGCTATTTTCTGATCTGATATAAAAATATATATAAAAAAAACAAAAAATAAAAAATAAAAAATAAAAAAAGGGAGTTTAGTTGTGAAAACCAGGCCACTGGCACAACATAAACTTGAATTTTCCTTGGAAAACCAGGTTCGCTTGGCCATTGAAAATTCATAAAAATATTTTCAAAATTTCATGCCTTTTAGACAGTTTTATCTTCAATAATAAAGTTCTTGTTTGACTTGAGGACAAGTCAATAAGTAGGCCTGTGAGGGGGGTAAGCATTTTATGCTTTCTATTTTTCTTCTTTCTTGGAACCCTCCAAGTCTTTTTCAAATACAGAAGGACCTGACTTCTAGCAAAGCAGAAGGAATATGAGATAGTACCAAACCTTTTTCCTATGCTGAGGGACCTGATTTCCAGCAATGCAGAGGGACCTGACTTCCAGCAAAGCAGAATGGATCTGAGATGGAAGACATCTTTAAAATTAGACATCAAAAGGACATATATGAATCAAAAACAAATTGCAAACCAGCTACATCAAGCAGCAAGCTCGGCATAAAGGGATATCAAGCAAAGTCTGTAAGGATTTTAATTTTTTTTGCTTTAAAAGTTGCATGAGTCTTTGTTTCTAAGTAATGACATATCTACCTATCCTCATAAGCTTGACTGCCGATTCCATCACCCTCACAATCCCTGCCAGCATTCCATTTACTTTTCATTATCCTACCCTAGGGGTCAAAATGGTGGTCAGAATCAATCCCAGAAGCAAATTTTCAATGGCCAAAACATACACTGCATTCTACATGCAGGGTTTCCTTCTGAACAGGAAGTGAAATGTTTCAAAAAAATGGAATTCAAATGTTTTTTTTATATATATTTATACTCTAGATATTAGTGCATCATGCATTAAGCAAAAATATATATGGAATATAGAACATTGATATAAATATGGCTTGTGTGTTTCCAAAAGGTGAAAAGAGTCCACTCTAAGTAAAGAAATCCCTTCATTATAGCTCATTAATCAAACATTGGGGTATGCAAAGGAACTAAAGCGCATTGTATAGAGATAAATTAGTTCTAAAACCTTACCTTTAATCTTTCTCCTTGAGAATTTGTATCTGAACTAGTGATTGGATGAAAAGTGGCATGTTCAGATAATGATTATAAGGAACGTGGTTATATGCCCCCACGAAAGTATACAAATGTGCCTGGAAAATCGCATTGTGAACTGGTGACATCGGGGATTGCATATTTGGTCATTCTTCTTTGAACCAAACCTAACTCTATCATCTACAAAGACCTAATTGCTGTGGGTAATGCTTTACAGTGAAAAGAAGGCGTGGAGCACAGGAAGGACGCGAGCACTAGTATACTGAAGAAGCATTCACGCAGGAGGAATTGAAAGGCAATAACACTAGAGGGGAGGTAAAACTTAAACCTTTTGCCAAAGAATTTGCTAGACCAACAACAATTCTAATTTCAGAGTATCATTTTAGGATAAGAAAACGTTTTATAGAGCTAAAAGTTGCAAGGTTGAAGTTTTATGTTGCACATTACTTTTTCCTATCAAAGTTTCAAAATGGCATCTAGACTAGAACCAGAAAAATTCGATCCCATTGATATTCATGAGAAATGTATGGAAATCTTTGAAAATAAATAGAGGGTGACTTTTTTTGAAAATTTTGATGGGCACAATGATAATGTTAGCCTAGCCTTTGCTGATTCGTTTGATGGAGAAAGGGCTACAGTGGGAAATTTGAACTTCAGACTGTCTGAAGACATTTTGGCACAAATTATTGGCTTACCACGGCAAGGAGAGAGATTCTTCAAACTAAACAATTCAAGGAGAAGGCATGGATACCCTTTCTGTGCAGGTCAAGGGCAGGATCAGTGAACTGGAAGAAAGGAATACCAAGGAGCTAGTTGGTTCATCCCTGGGATGAAATAGTCTATATCATCCAAAAATTCATCACCTGTGAAGGCCAATTTAGTATTGTATATATTTACCATATCAAGCTATTGTAGCATTTAAGAGGTGATTGTGAGATTAATATGCCCCATTTCTTATTACAGAGTCTTTCCAAGATGGCTAAGGCTGTTCAAAGGCGTGCAAAAGATAAAATGACAAGCCTTTTCCACTGTGGACTCATCAAAATAATCATCACACATGAGTTACAGAAGAAAAATCTGACATGGCAAGAATTTTTAATTCATAATAAGTTTGAAGAACAAGAAGAGCTACCTGAAGAAGGTTTAAAAGAAGAAAAATTATCGATGATAACATACCCCAAGGATGGAGAACAAAACCCTGAAGCAACAAGCTCAAAACTGCCAAAGGGGAAAAAGAAAAAAAGAGAGGTGTTGATGATCACAGATGATGAAGATAACTCTGAGGCAGCAAGCTCAAAACAACCTCAAAGAAGGATACGAACCAGGAGTGTAATGAGAGAAGAAATTTTTTTTCAAAAGCAAGATCAGATTTTCACCACTTATAAGAGAAAGACAAGGAAGTATCAGCAAGCTTAAAATAAGTCAGCACTAGAAGAGGAGGATGAAAGCTAGTAGAAACAGTATGAATACATACAGACCTTGGGAAGTCAAGAAGAAAATCTAACAGGTGAGATAAGGCAGGTCCATGAAGAAAAATATATCCAAGAAACCGATGAAGTGATAAAACAGACAAAAAAATCAATATCTTCTTGGATCAGCAAGAAAAAGAAAAGAAAAAGTATCCAAGATAGGAAATATTAAAAGATCCATCTTCTCCTTTCTTAGAGCAACAATTTATGGAAGAAGAAAAGAAGGGAGATTCAATACAAGAGAATGAAGAATTGGGGATGGACACCAATTTTGTGCAGCCTCCAATGAAGATGGAAAAGAAGAAAACTTCCAAAAACATTAAAAAGATTAGGAGATTGAAACTGGAAATAAAGGAATTAGAACTGAGGAATGAAAAGTTAAAAGAAAGGAACTGGAAGCTTAAAGTTCAAAGGACATGAATCTCCAAGAATGCATATAGATGGTATAAACAAAAGAAGATTTACAAAACCAAGTATGAGAAAATGAAAGTCCTTTATGCATCTCGAGCTTCTACAGATGCATCATCTCAGACAGGGGATTAAAAGCAGAGGGTCAGCAACAAAATTTTGGTCATGATATAAGCAGGGTCAAATTTTTTGGGATACTTTTTGTGCATAAAGACATGCAACAGCTTCGTCTTGGGGGAGATGTTGGGCACCATTTTGACCTAATTTTGTCATCTAAATACCTTCCAGTTTCCTCCATAAACCTTCATACTGATTCATAAAGCCTTAATTTCATTCACAAAACTTTGGTCAAAGGTATAAATGTTGTTGCTTCTTAACAAATTGAATTATGAGATTTTTAAGGCATTTAAATTAAGGTTTTATTCAGAATTGCAGGATGTGCTAACTTCCCGTAATGTCTCCTAGGTTGGATACTTGCAGGCCAGCTAGGCATAAACTGAGAGATGGAGAAAATATCCTCAATGTACAAGGATGGTTAAACTTCCAACGAACAAATGATGTGGTTCTCACAGGTGTCGAGTCAATGTCGGTCAAAGATGACCACCTGTGCTACCACTCAGTATAAAAGCAGGGCAGTTCCAATTTTGTCTATTTATATGGATCTGATAGAGGATCTTGAGGATTGTATGTCATTATTAGTTTTCTTGATTAATAGCATTTCTAGTTTTTTTTAAAGTTTGTATAAGTATTTGATCAAACATATGAAAAAGACCCTCCTGGATTACAAACGCATATCGTTATGTAGTCAAGACCGTGGATTTTGATTACTGTGTATGCTCAATTTAATATGGTGAATACAATCAAAGTTTAAAGCACTGTGATTTTCCCTTTGCATGTGTAAACGAGGCATTGGAGGGCCCCCTTTTCCAAGTCTGCACACCTTTTTCATATCGTTGCCAGTGGTATGTTTTATTTCTTGTAGAATTCGATTTTTTTCACTTTAACTATTGCAGAATGAGTTGGATTGTTTGAACAAGTTTTATAAACTCTGTTATTTCATCAATTACATGCTGTAGGAATGGTTCAGACTATTATCTCAATATCAAATCGTTGTACATTGCTTGCTTATTCAACGGCGAAGTATTGAGAACAGTTATACATTGTGAATGTTTTTCTGTAAGGGAAATTAATGTTTGATTGCTTATTCAATATTGAGATAATAGGCAGAGTCTTGTGATCCATATTTTAGGGTTAAGTTTAATTTTTTTTTTTTATTATCTTAGAAGATTTCACATATGAATTGCTGTGTAACTCAGAGATCAAATGAATTTGCTTCTGTAAGGGATTTTTTGTATTTTCAAGTCACAACATTCTAGCTTTCAATAGGTTTGTTTCATAGGTAAACTAGATTTCCAATTAAGTCTAGCTTTGAGTCTCTACATTTGGATATGCCTCTAAGTCTACAAACTCCGGATTGACATAAACTCAAGGTCTAATCTACACTAGTGGATTGGAGCCCAACACCATACATCAAAAACAACATTCAGGGAGATTACTACACATGTACCCTCGAGGTATATCGCGAGTGGCACCTTCTTGACAATCTTGGTGAGAGACCTGACTTTTTGAACTCCTCCTATCATTTTAAGTGTGCTTGTTTTGACCTATAGCTTGTGTAGGGAAACTTTTTGTTGTGTTGTCTAACTTTTCAGACCCTAGGTTAGATAGGAACTGTACAAATTGGCTGAGTTAAGATAGTCCAAAAGAGTATGGGGCTTGCCACCTGATTTTACTCCTGGTTCAGGAGAAAATCCAATGGAAGCTATCGATCAAGGAGCTACTACCACCTCCCAAGTTGGAGATAACATGGTTGCAAAAAGTGGAGTACAATATTCTTCACACTCGCCTCCCTTGGTCCAACAACATTCTCAGGGAAATACCTCGTTCCATTCTCCCACTGAAGGTCATGTTGACGATACAACTCATCTGGATTATGGTCCTAGTGCTCCATTTTGGGATACCTCTATAAGACAGGTCGTTGCCTCATTTGGCACCTGTTTAAACTCTTCTGAAGATGAAGAAGAACGTAGGCAATACCGTTCTACCATTATCCGTGTACAGGAGACTAACAAGCAAATAGATGAACTATTAGGCCCGACACCATCACATTCCACATCTATTCTTGTGGGATATCGCTCACTTGCTGATTCTATGAGACCCATTGAACCGATTGTAGATCGTGCGGTAACACCACACAACCCAATCCAAATTACCACCCCCACCACCTCTCATGTTATGTCTATTTCCAATCTTCCCAGGTCTTTTGCACCTAGGGCCCAACCTTCAATTCCTGTTTCGTCGGTACCTTCTAGTGTCGGGGGGCAACCCCCGGCACGACCTACGTTATCTGGAACCGGAATTGTACCTAGTCAAGGGAAAACCTATAACATAGAACCATCTACAGATTATGTCCCTCCCACCCATACTAATGTGGTTAATCCCCCATCGAGTTCAGGTCATCCCTTGGGGGCACAACATATAACTGCTCAAACTTCTAGAGGTTATGGTTATCAAATACCTATAGGTAATCATCCACCCAATCCTACAGGAATGCCTTATGCTGGAATTCCATACCCTAGTAAAACTTTTATGCCATGGGGGAAACCCAACTGGTCTTACATGCCAGCTATGGGAGGGATACCTATACATACTACGGGAGGTGCCGGAGGACGGCCTTATGGAGGTCCTCCCCCTGGGGGGCCTAATGGTCCTGGAGGATCTGGAAACTTTCCTCCTTTTGGTCCTCGTGGTCCTGGGGGGCTTGGTGGTTTTCCTCCTTATGGCTCTAGAGGGTCTGGTGGCCCTCCACCTAGTGGTTCCAGAGGCTCTGGAGGTTTACCTCCTGCTGGCTCTGGAGGGTCTGGTGGTCCGCCTCCTAGTGGTCCTGGTGGTCCTAGTGGTCTCAGTGGTCATGGTGGTCCCGATGGACCTGGTGGTCTTGGTGGCCCTAGTGGTCCTCCTCCAAGAGGCCCTAGTGGTCCTAACAGTCGTGATCCTGGAAATCAACCCCCTATGGGCAGATTTTTCTTTAGTTCTTCATCACAACAACCTGTTTTTCAGTCAACTTATGGTCCTACTGGTAATTATATGCCATATCAATATTACCATTATGTACAACCCAACTGACAGTTACCTTTCCTAGCAACTTTGGACTTACCTGACTTGTCCAAGTTGATTAATGACCCCATTCTACACAATCCCTCATGGCCTCCCATTTCGGTAAAGTTACCATCGGATATCCCAAAATTCAATGGGAAGCAGGGAGATGATCTGAAGAACCATGTTATGACATTACATTTGTGGTGTTCTTCAAACTCCCTCATGGATGACTCCGTTCGGTTACGACTCTTTCAACGAACTTTGACTGGTACAGCCGCGAAGTGGTACATTGAACTCCCACAACATTCGTTTATGGATTTTGTCTCATTGGCAACCGTGTTTCTTACACACTTTCAGCTCCCTATTCGTTATGAAACGGGAACTAATCTTTTAACTTCTCTGCGATAGAACACCTCCACCCACATATCCAATCATATTCATGAGTGGAGAAGGTGGAGAAGGCTTATTAAGGCCCCTATTCCGGATCAGTTATTAGCTGATTGGTTTACCAAATCCCTGTTGCCTCCTATTACCTGAGATGTGGCTATGGGCGGTGCCGTTACTGAAGAGCAAGTTATTAGTCGGGCTCAATACCTAGACTTGGTTTATTCCCAGTCTGGAACTCTTTATGACCTGAACCCTCAAGCTCCTCACCCTAGCACTGATCCCACCAAGCCACCAGCAGAAGTGCATGTTGATGGGATTGTTGGCTCAATCCAGTCCCCGTCTGTAGAAAAACCTACCAAGGAACCCCAAACTACCACCCCTACTCCTTCGACTCCTAAGGTTTCCACTGAGGTCAACTCTATTCAAAGTACTCAAACCTCGGGTAATAATAAAAAGGTAAAAATAGAAATAAAAAACCTGGAAACCAACAAGAGACCCCAAGACCAACCAACAGTGATAACAATAAAGGGAAAAGGAAGCCAAAATATCCATGTCTGCTATGCGAAGGCAACCATTTTTCAAAGGAGTGTCCTTGTCGAGACGAAATCTCCCAGTTTCTGAAGTCCAATCCCGCACTCGCAGTACTTACAGATCCTTTCCCCTCTCAGCAACAACTGATAGACCACATGTCTAATCAAGGTAACTCTAGTTCATCATAGGAAATTCGTATGATGTCCTCAGATACCATCAATCTGCAAACTCGAAGTCAAAATTATGACAAACCCACAGATAAGAAAGAAGATCATTCTTCTTCAGGGAAAGCTCCCTCTACTAGTTCTCCGGAATCCTCGTCTACTATCCCCTTATCTATTGAGAAGCCTACTCTCGACATGATTTTGTGTCCACCTAAGAGTACTCTTCGGAAGGCTGTCTTTAATCCCAATGCCCGAGCTGCTCAATTTTATAATGTGGTTGAAGATCTCTCTCAGGAACCTTGTGCAATGTCTACCTTAGAAGTACTCCAAAGTTTCCCTACATAGAGCAAAAACTTGTTGATAGCATTAGGAGCTTTAGACCCGGATAACACCAACTCGATTCATTTCAATGTTGAGAACTATAATCCTAGATTACTGCATAAACTTGTTTTTCAGGTCATTATGAAAGTAGTGGGAAATAAAAAAATTTGAATCGTACTAGATAAAGGAGCTTCGACCTCGGTTTTGTCTCTATCTTGTTGAAAGGCTCTTAAATCTCTCGAGCTTGTAACATCACCTACGACCCCCAAGGCCTTTGATGGACAGGGTTTCCAACCCCATGGTCTCATATCAGCCCTAGCGGTCGAGTTGGGGGCAAAACCGTTTCCATTCAAGTAGAAGTGGCAAACACCCCTTTAGATTACAACCTCCTTCTAGGAAGAAATTGGTTCTATGCCATGACTGCTCTCACCTCAACAGTATTCGAAACAGTCCAATTTCTGCATCTAGGGAGAAATGTTACTATTGATCAACTTGATTTCTATACGCCAGATGTTACTACCTCCATGGCTAATAACATCCCCATGTTAGGCCAGTCCCCTCCTCCTTACCAGTCGATTGGGGTAGGCATGTTGAAGGATTCATCCCTTATGGGGATTTTTCCATCCACTCCTCCTAGCATGGATACCGCGAAAGTCCATATGATCACCCCATTTGATTATGAACCTAAGGGTAAAAAAGTTGTTGAGTCCACCTCGTTGAGTCCACACGAAGCTATGTATGATACCATTCAAACCTTTTTCGATGATCACACGGATGACCTTCATCTAGTGGCTTCGGATCCTTACCATTTACCGTACTAGTTAGAGCCTTCTCTTCCTGTTCTAGATTATCTCTCTGAAACTTTTCCTTTCGATGAGTCCATTATGGAGATCATGAATACAAATGAGTCCATTTGGGAGGATCACCATCATAGATCCATGTTCCTCCCCAACACCAGTTCGGTTAGCCATGATTTTGCATCCTTGTTTCCTACTGATATTGTCAACGTACCCCAAATTCCTATATTGTTGCAAGATACAAATTCTGAAGGAGACCTTTGCAACATTACTCAGACGAATTTGATTGACATATCATCCAAGCCTGATACTATTGAGCATGTTCATGTTGGGCAGAACTGCTCGGCAAATGAATTTGACGCATACAAGGAAATTTTTAAAGAATTCCGTGATATTTTTTCCTGGTCCTATGAAGAGATACCGGGGATTGACCCATCCATTATGGTCCATGAGATTAAAACCTATCCCACAGCTAAACCTATCAGGAAAAAACTAAGGCAAGTCCATCCTCGGAAGGCCATAGCTATTAAAGCTGAAATTGAGAAACTTCTCAAAGCTGGGTTTATTTATCCTGTACCCCTAACGGAATGGGTATCGAACGTTGTCCCAGTCAATAAAAAGCAGGGCACCATTAGAGTCTGTATTGATTTTAGGGATTTGAATAAAGCTTGTCCCAAGGACAACTTTCCTACCCCACACATCGATCAGATTATCGACAACTGTGCTGGAAGTGTCATCTTTTCATTCATGGATGGCTTCTCTGGCTATAATCATATTGAGATATTACCCTCCGATCAGCATAAGATGACATTCATTTTCCCATGGAGAACCTTTGCATATAAGAAGTTACCTTTTGGCTTGAAAACTGCTGGTGCCATGTTCCAGCGCGTGATGTCCTATGCGTTTCGCAATATTAAACATATTGTTGAACCATACCTTGATGACCTCCCTGCTCATTCACAGCGACGGGAGGACCACCCTGGTCATCTTAGAGAGATATTCCTGAGATGTCATCATTATAATATATGGCTCAATCTGAATAAATTTGTTTTTTGCATTGAGACGGGACGTTTGCTAGATTTTGTGGTATCCAAATATGGCATCCGGATTGATCCTTTGAAAATTGCCACCATTTTAGATCTACCAGCCCCAACTAATCTCCTTCAACTCCAAATTTTGCAAGGGAAGGAAAACCTTCTCCATCGTTTCGTGTGCAATTTCACAGAGAAAACACATGGTTACATGCGTCTCCTCAAGAAGAAGGCTCCATTCTTCTAGGATGACCAGACCAAATGCGCCTTTGCTAATCTTAAGCACGCTCTGACGCATTCACCCATGATACACCCCCCAGATTATTCAAAGGACTTTCTCTTGTATATTGTTTCCTCCGCTACTACCGTCGCTATGGTTTTAGTGCAGGAAAATCTCCACAGTTAGGAGCACGTGATTTATTATGCCAGTAAGCATCTCATGGATTCCAAAATTCACTATTCACGTGTGGAAAATTTAGCATTGGCCATGGTCATTGCTGTACAAAAGTTTCGTCATTACATTCTACTCCGCACTACCACCGTATTGGCAGACCAGAACCCGATCTATTACATCCTAACTTGTCAGGTGCTCGGGGGCAAGTACTCCCGTTGGATATTCATACATCAGGAGTTTGATCTGGAATTTGCCAAAGCCACATCAAAGAAATCCTTGGTCTTTGTCGAGCTTATGTGTGATCTTCCTTGTGCTTCGATGGAATCTAAGCCCAGTGATTCATTTCTCGATGAATTCCTGTTCCTGGTTAGCATTATCGATCCTTGGTATGGAGATCTTATTATTTATCTCCAAACACAACAATTTCAACTGCATTTATCCCATGATGATCACCGCCATATCCGTCACCGCACGAAATACTATCTCATCCTAAATGATACCTTGTATAGATGTGGGATTGACTCTATTCTCTGGCGATGCCTCACCCATGAGGAGGCTGAACATGTGTTGAATGATTGCCACTCTGGAGCATGTGGAGGTCATTTATTTGGGATGGCTACAGCCCTAAAAAACCTTCACGCTGGCTATTTCTAGCCTTCTGTCTTCAAATACTGTCATGAGGATGTTAAGAAATTCCCACCTTGTCAACACTTTTATCCTAAAAAGCGCACCCATCCTGCTCCGCTACACCCTGTCTTTGTCATTGGCCCATTCGCTAAATGGGGGATTGACTTCATGCATTGTAAGCCTACCTCAGCCGGGGGGCATGGTTACATCATCGTAACCATTGATTATTTCACAAAATGGGTTGAGGCCATGCCTACATATGCAGAAGATGGTAAGACTGCCACTCTCTTCTTGTTCAATCATATCATAGCTAGATTTGGAGTTTCATAGTCCATCGTTACTGATCACGGATCCCATTTCCGTAAGCAAATAATGGAGGAACTAAGTGCTAAGCTAGGTTTTCACCATGAAAACTCTACGCCATATTATCCACAAGCTAATGGTCAGGTAGAGGCCATTAACAAAGTTTTGAGAACTATGCTTCGTTGGATGGTTGGAGATCATAAATCCAACTGGCACCATGTTCTCTTCTCTGCTCTTTGGGCTTATCGAACTTCTGTGAAAATAGCCACTGGTTTCATACCATTCCAGCTTGTCTATGGACTCAACGTTGTCTTCCTGATTCAATGTCAGATTCCATCTTTACAACTTGTCGTCGATCTTCTCCCAAACACTTCCACAGAGGAAGAAATATTTTTGTACTTGAGTAGCCTTGACGAGACTCAGAGAGATGCTGCCTTAGCTAATGAGGCACATAAGAAACGCGTCAAGGCGTAGTATGATAAATCTGTCCAACCTCATTTCTTTAATGAGGGTGACCTAGTCTTGACTTATGATCAGAGATATGACAAACTAGGGAAACGTAAGTTCGAGTCCATATGGTAAGGACCTTTCATTATTTATAAGGTTTTAGATAAAGGAGCTTACGAGCTCGTTGATTATGATGGAATCCCTTTGGGGAAACCTCACAATGGGTTGTACCTGAAAAGGTACTATGCCTAGGTATTTCTTGGATAGTATCTTGTATATATGTATTGATAGGTATAACTCACGATTCAATGTTATTCCATTGCAAATGCATTCTTTTATACATTACATGTGATGGTTGTGTTTCACCTTCCGCCCAGCCTTTTCA
>LPNX010956256.1:1001063-1012493 GCA_001517045.1 Pseudotsuga menziesii | reverse complement strand
ACAATCAAATGATACATCCATGTCATCACCTGAATTATCTGCTCCTCCTCCATCTTCATGTCTTTTCAAACTTCTTGTTCCCGTCTTTCCAACTTCATCTGCATGGACACTTTCAAGTGTCTTTGTGGCCCATTTAGGAATCTTTCGTGATGGTCCTGGTTGATCAGCTGGTGGTGCTTCATCATTGATTGAGAGTCTTTCAATTCCCTCAATCACATCATCTAGTTGAACCTCTTCTTCAAGTGAAGTAGCAGGAACTTCTTCATGCGGGGGAGTTGGTGCTTCATATGGAAATTCCAAAGGTTGATCCAGAATAGGAATCCCCCCTTCAAGGTTTGGAATTTCATATTCATTTTCAGAATATGGCTTTGGATGAGGATAAATTTCCAAATGATTAAGCTGTCTCTTAATTGACTGGTCATTTTTATTAGTTTCAAGAAAAATGACATCTCTGGAAATAAAAAATTTCTTGTTTACCTCATCATACAAACAGTATTCCTTGGAGTATTCTTCGTACCCCAGGAAAATACATTTTCTGCTTCGAGCACCAAGCTTGTTTCTTTGCTCCTTTGGAATCAAGGCATAACAAGTGGAACCAAAAACTCTGAGATGCCTGTTTGAAGGGAGATGGCCAAACCACATATCATGTGGAGTCTTGTTATCAAGAGCATTTGAGGGACTTCTATTTCTCAAATATGCTGCACATTTTACTGCATCACCCCAAAACATTAGTTTTACATTCTTGAAAAACATCATTGAGCGAACCATATTCATTACGGTTCTATTCATTCTTTTTGCTACACCATTTCGTTGAGGATTGTAGGGAACTGTAGTCTGATGTGCAATTCCATGTTGGCGAAGATAATCTTCAAAAGCATTTGAAGTGTATTCTTTCCCATTATCAGTACGAAGTGTACCCATTTTTTATTGTGCTTGTTTTTCAATCAATGCATGAAAGTCTTTGAATGTTTGAAATGCTTCTGATTTTGTCTTTAAACAGTAAATCCAGCACATTCTAGAGTAGTCATAAACAAATGTCATAAAATACTTATTCCCATTTGCTGAAGGAGTTGGCATTGGGCCACATAAATCAGAATGTACTAATTCTAATTTCCTACTTGCTCTGAAATTAGATTCATGGAATGGCAGCTTACTATGTTTCCCTAATATACATGCATCACATTTGTTCTTCTCTTTGGGAATGGTGGGAAAACCAAATACACCATTGTTTCTCAACAAACGAATACTGTTATAATTTAGATGACCAAATCTTTCATGCCACAATGAACTAGATGACAAATTACCTTCTCCATGCTGAGAGAGGTAGGCATAGTTCTAAACTCTTGCAGATGAACCCTTGAGCTTTAGCAACTTCCCATCTTCGTATCCAGTCATGATGACTTGGTTGTCAGAGGACTTTATTATTTCAACAATTCCATCAATCATGTGGATGGAATGGCCTTGCTGTCGAACCTCCACCAAGGACAGCAGGCTTCTCTGCAACTCTGGAAGATAGAGAACGTTCTTCAACAAAAAATCAGGGAATCCAGGCATCTTCAGTCGAATGGTGCCCATTCCCTTTGGTTTAATACTTGACTTATCTGCAAAGTAAACTATGCCATCTATTGTTTCATTAAGTTCTTCAAAACAGTCTTTTCCAAATGTCATGTGTGATGTTGCATCAGTATCAAGCAGCCAACAATCTTTGTAAGATGAAAGTGAAGTCATTTCATTAATTCCAAGATTACAATGTGCAACAATACAATGAGCAGAATCAGAAGATTTACAAGCATCTTGATTTTTATTATCATCTTTCTTCTGGTTGTGCTTGTCTTTGATGGAGTCCCATGAAGCCCAACACTGATCTGATGTGTGCCCAGTCTTTCTGCAACACATGCACTGCAAATCTGATCTTTTGTTTCTGCCCCCTCTGCCTCTGAAGTTTCTTCTTTCTCGTCCTCTCTTGCTGCTTTCTCCTTTGGGATGATCTTTTCCAGAGAGAGTGGCACTAACTCTAGATGCTATAGATTGCATTTTTACAATTGTTAGTGTAATTTACAAAGAGAAATAAAAAATAATAACCTTGTAGGTCTACAGTCTCTGCCAAGGTGAATACAATGCAAGTTTATAGCATATATATCAGTAGATACAAAATATATCAGTCATACACAGGCTTCTTTATATCAGTCACTAGCAATATATCAGACTCATTATCATAATGCAATATATCAGTCTCAGTATTCAGTCTCTGAGATTGGTCTTCAAGTAGGTCTTCAACAGGCTATAGCAACACAGGATCGCTTGATAAGTAGGCAGCTCCACAAGTTCAGCAACATGTATACACCAGCAATCATAAAAAAATTCCAGACTCCAAGCAGTATATATATTCAATGCATATATACCATTCAGCATATATATATCAGTCAGCATACATATATTCTTCAATCCATCAGTCAGTCTTCAATTGAAGATTTATGTCTGAGATTGTCTCTCACACAAAATTCCTGATAAGAATTGAAAATAGAAGGCAGCACAAGATTACAATGTGCAATGGCTCACAAGATTACAATGTGCAAGGGTTCTGCTGTGCCACTCTGATAGAGAGTACCAACAATGTGTCTTCACAGTCTTCACAATGATTCACGTCGGGTTCACCAACACAGCCTTCACGCAGGCAGCAGTCAACAGCTCCACGCTGTATGAGAGCATCAGGCATAAATCAACACAGTCTTCAGGAAGCATACAACACAGCATAGATTCACCATGCAGCAAGCACCAGGCAGTCTCCACGCAGATGTAAAATGGGTGGATACAGTTACACAACCTCCACGCTAGTCTTGACGGTGTCTTCAAGCTTCACGTAGATGCAATAGTAATCGAATGAGGAGGTCAATCCTCAACGCACCAGTCCTCAACGTAGACAATGTTAACACTGCAACACTCTCCAAAATTAGGTCAAACAATACGGTCGCACAACACGTATGGTGGATATATATCAGTCTTCAATACATATATCAAACAATCTCTTCACCCATAATTCATAGGTCGCAGCGCAGCTATCTCCAATCTCAACGCAGATATATATGATATATCAGTCACACTATAATCTCAACACAGATATATATCAACGCATTATCTCCATGTGTATTCCCAAAACGCATTCTCCAAAACAATAAATATGATCATTCTGAGTATCCTTCAACGTAGAATGAGTATCCTTCAACGCAGAATGAGTATCAATTTTGCAGCATCAACAATCCTACTCTCAACACCACTGTTAGGTATAACTCCCGATTCAATGTTATTCCATTGCAAATGCATTCTTTTATACATTACATGTGATGGTTGTGTTTCACCTTCCGCCCAGCCTTTTCGGCTTCCTAACTATTCATATTTCTTTATTTATTTACAATATATAATCCCTACGGATTATATTCTAACATGTATATTGATTGACTTTCAGTGTGCTTTTAGTATTTTAAAGATGGTTTTGAGTTTAGTGTCCGCATTTGTTTATACCATGTTTTGGTCATGCAAATGGCTTTCTATAGCTTCCCTGATGGTGCTTGCCGCCACACCTTAAATCTTGCCTCGGCTGCTTGGGTCCTCTATTCCCCAGCTGAAGATTTGGTCAGTTCAGGAGTAGTTTGTATAGGTCCCGCTACTAATAACATCGCCGAGTATGAAGCAGTCATTGGTCTTCTGATTGAAGCTGCCTCCTAGGGTGTTTGTGATCTAGTAGTCTTGATGGACTCACAACTCATGGTTTGTCATTTAAACCATGTTTACACCATTAGAAACCCCGTGCTCCTCCGCCTCTTCCGGAGAGTATGTTTGCTAGAAAGGTCATTTGAAACCATCACTTATAGGCATATCCCTAGGGAACATAATGTAGTTGCTGACTCGTTAGCTAATTACATCCTAGATTGGCATATTTCCCATTCATGACGTCAAAATCAAACATAGTACATTGTAAATAAACATTCAAAGACACATAAAACTCATAGAAAATGCATTTGCCATTTGAAACATATAAACACCGTGTAAAAGTATATATATATATACGAAAAAGTTTACAAAAAATAGGTCCCGAGACCTCATCTAAAGCACGTAGGATTTCAGGAAAAATCATCATACAAAATCCTGAATCTGTCAGCTTTCAGTACATATCTCATACACTAGTGGTGCTCATGATAGCACATCACTGCTCAAGCTACCCTACGTAGTAGCCTACTGAATCGACCCGGTACTCCCACTATGGATCTCTGATATCTCATCGAGAGGTCGTCAATGTCAGAATCTGGGATATCCAAGGTCAACCTCTCCAGGTTTTCCTCTAGCTCCCCAGTGATATCATCACCCCATGGTACAAAGCGGGCTCCAGCTCACCTGTCCAACGGAGAAGCTCCTCCAGGTCGCGCTACTCCAACATCTGCATGAGAATATAAAAGTCTCATCACTTAACATAAAAAATATAAACATTCAAAAAACATAAAAAAACATTTTATCCATTTTAGGGTTTCTTACTTCTTACCGATGTCACCCCACTGTCCGCCAGGTGGGAGTGGTAGGTCAGGATCTCCGGTGAAGTCTGTACCTGCGTAAGCATAATCCTCAATCATGAGGATCTAATCTTGGAGCCATCTGAAGAACAGATCACTGAACTTCACCCTCCCCCTACCTGCTCCTGTACGAGCCATGACCTGGACCCACCTCAGCATACGGGGGTCCCACGCTCTCAGACTCCGGAAGACCACCTGAGGTCTCATCTATGGTACCCACTCGAAGAAGAAGCAGGCTAAAATGGAACCAAAGCCAAACTGCTTTAGCTCTCCTTGCCGACACTTAGTCAGTTGATCTTTGAAGATTGGAAGCATGGCTTCTGCCCAGTTGAATACCGTGGGTGCCATGGCTTCTATGGAATACAGCATGTGTGCCCTAGAATCCTGATGCACACCCTGACTCCTGGCCACCCTCTACATAGTAAATAGGACGGTCCGTAGGGGCCCATCCGTTACTGCTCTGATGGGGATTTTCTTCCTCAATGTGCTCGTCCTTCGAGCACAATGATGATCTATAAGCTCTCGAGTGGTGATATCCCCTCCATGGGAACCTATTAGTGAGATGGGGGCACCCCGTCTTGAGAAACCAGTCAAGAAGTAGATGTCCTCTACTTCCACTATAAGAATATGGACCCCCACCTCGAAATACTGCTTCTTTTGATTCCACATCTGCAGTATGTGTTCTAGTAACCGCTTGTGTGACCCCATGCTTGGGGTCCGGAATAACTTCAGGAGCCCACAGTCCCGTAATGCGGCGATACAAACCACATTTCTCTCAGCAAATGCATCATCATTGTCATGTGTTCTTTCTTTCCATATCACCATGTTTTGAGCAACCAAGACCTGCCAAAAACAATCATAGCATGCATTACAATCATTCCTAATCATTAAAAATCAAAAGAATGACTTATTATTGCTCATGCTATTAGTTTAAAGTCTCCACGACCGACACCACTTGTGCATCATTGGAGACAGGTGGTGGCACTGCCTATCAACCATGTTATAGGCACGGTTCTCATGTGGTACCGTGTATCCTACAAGGGGTAGGCGCTGTGCCTGCTTTTAAAGTTTTAGGGCTTCCCATATGAGCCCAAAACCCCACCAAAACTCAAAATAAACACTATGAAATGAAAGAATAGGGTGCTAGCTATTACCTGCAACTGATGGTGCTAAAAACGGACGGTGGAAACTCCTGGTATCAGCTGCTGAAGATCTGGATAAGAAAGTGCTCCAAATGCTCTCCACTATGGGTAAATAGTGAAATGATTTTATTTTTTACTATTTACATGACTTGTATAGGCATTTTTGGGTCTGACATACTATAGTTTTGATATAAAATCATATTTTAGTCAAATTTTATCTGTCATAATCCCTCAATGCTAGTTTTAAATGCATTTAACACTTGTTTCTGAGTCGATTGTAGGATAAGAGAACCATAGTAAGAAGCTTTGGAAGTTTGTTTATGGCTTTTTTGCACTTTCATAAAATGGAAAAGTTCGATGAGCGTTCATTATGACACTTTGGTCATGCTCTTTAAACCTAGTATCAAAGGTCCGAGTCCATTTCAGTTTCTTTCCAGGCTCGGAAAAAATTGACATTGTGTAAAGAAGTGTCATGGAGTCTTCTTTTCACCTCTTTTTCAGGCTCCTTAAACACAAAAATATCATCGAGTCCGTTTCCGATTGTTTCTGGGCTTGTAAAAAATGACATTGTGTAAAGGAACCCCATGGAGTTCTCTTTAAACTATTTGCAGGCTCCCTAAATACGAAAAGATCATCGAGCGATCTTGTCTTCTTCACACTCATTAAAGTATTTGAAGAGTCATCAGTCCGACGGTAGTTTATCTCTTTTTCGGTTCAGATAGGACTATTTACGAAAAAGGAACACTCCAGCCAATCATGATTGGAAGAGTTCTATAAGGTATAATTTTACACTTTTTCGGGCCTTAGAGACTAAATCATACGAAAAAGGACCCCTTTGGAGTCTTCTTCCCTATTCGTTCAGACTCTCTAAACATGAATGATACCGAGTTTTCTTTCAATGGACTCATTAAATCAAACATTGAGAGACCCGTTTTGGGAACAAACCCCTCCTCTCTCAGGTTCATAAAACATATGAGTCTGGACTTGTCTTCTGACGAGCTATATCGAGTGTTTGTTACCCTCTTTGAACTCGTAAAACCAAAAAGAGGCACTCATCGATCATGATGGGGGAAATGGGAAGGGAATCATTTTGTAAATAATGGCAGTTGTTTGTCATTACCTTTGAACATCGCACTTGTCTGCACATCATGTCAGTCAATTAGGTATTCAGCTGATATCCACGACGATCCACTTTCATGAGTCATGTCACTCCTTTGAGTCTTTCAAAAGAATGCATTGTCCACTGTCGCATTGTGTGTCTGTCCCATCCAATCATGCTGCCAAGTCTTTTTGTCGTGCCACCCGATGTTCAAAGGGGATCTGAAGAAGTTTTACCTCTGCAGTCTACACAGTATTTGTGTCAGTATCTTTGAGTCACCCTTATGGTTACTACATTCACATCATTCCAGAACTATGTTCCGAGTTTCGTGTTGTCAATGTGGTACTCATCATGGCCCTCCTTCGACGAGACCTTTCCCGTTGACATCAGCTCATCATCGGGGAAATAGTCTTAGAAACAATATTCGGTACCTTGAGATCTGTATGCATTAATGACAGATTCTCTCACTCTCAACATAGGTTCACATAATTGAACTTTGATTGATAGAATCGACTAGGTGTTTGACATCAGGACATCTATTCACACTCAGTATATTGTACTAGGGTACCTTAGGAATCATTAATATTAATGGTGATCTCCCTCGCACTTGTTAACAGTTCACATCATTGGCCAGTAATCAAGTGGTTTCTACCATGTTCGACTTTAGATCATTGTAATCACATGGATAGAATCGTACTTTGTGGAAGACGAGACGAAGACCCTAGGTATTTGTTTAAAGCGCTCATTGATTTTCTCCAAGTTGCAATGGAGTTTTGTATATCTAGCATGGATCCACATTTGTATGGTCGTGGCTATGCTCAAATTTGCGTCTGTATGACATAGATCTACATTTGTATGTCTGGTAGCTATGTCTAAGTTTGAGTCCTCTATCACATGGATCTATGTTGTATTCTAGTAGCCATGCTTGTTTATTCCTCTCATGGATCTATTGTGTGTTGGTCTACAGCCATGAGTTGGTTACTTATGTCTATGAGTCAACATACTGATGTACTACAGATGCCTACTTGACAACATGCTCCGATTGAGTCAACATTTCACCTCGTAGCGACGAATTGTTCTCTCAAAGCTCTCGTTTATCATATCCCTCTAAGACTCATGGTTTGAGGGGCATCCTGTTATACCAAAATCCTGTCATCATCATGTGATAATACCTTTGACATACCTATTTGCCCTTAATCCCAGCACTTGGAGTGGAAACCCATGCTAATTGTCAATCTTTCATGAAAATTCCCAGCACCACGCTTTCCTTGTTGTCCAGGAGCGGTACCTTGTTTGCATCGCCTATCCCTTGTTGTCCACAGGTGGTGCCACCGCTTATGGCCCTTAGTCCATAAGCGTTTCTTACCAGAACCACTTGGTAATTGAAGGAGAAATGTGGTACCCTAGGTAAAAAGGGAAAAAGAGAAGTTTCTCAAGGCTTCTAGATCATGAGCCTCGTGTCCTCCCTTATCCCTATCATTGTGGGTTACTTGATCTCGATATCCCTCATTCTAGGATCTTAGAGGCCACCTCATCCACTAATCTCTCAACCATCCCTATCCATTGAGCCTTATAAATACAAGCTCATATCCATGGTTGAGGGGGAGAACTCTTAAGGTATTGTTATGCTGTTGGATTGATCACTTGGCCCAAGCCATTGGAGAGCATAGAGAGCTAAAGTCGGAGCTTATTGGGATGAGAGTGATTGGTTTCATGGAGATGCATGTCAACACTAAGGCTTGATTGGTTGTAAACTTATCCATTTTTATATTAATACAAAGCTGATTTCCATCCCACATTATTGTTGTTGTTTGATTTCACATGTATGCTGTTAGATTCCTTAGTCACTAACATGGATTAGTAGATCATATTCTAGCAGCTTTGATGTGTTTGCATGTTTAAGTTGATTGCAGGTACACAGGGTTACTATCGAAGCATCACATTCCAGGTATCTACAGCGTCCAGGGAGGCTCTTCAACCTTTGTCCTTCATTTGTTCTGGATCTGAACCATTCAGACCAATGGAACACCTTACTGTCCGCAGAAGGTGAAATATTCCAACTAACATTATTCTCATACTAAGGATTTGCTTTGCAGCACCCAAATCCTTCATCGCAAATGATTTAGCTAGTTTTCTTTTGAGCAAATTTATATCCTGCATGTTAGACCCTGCAACAAGCATGTCATCCACATACAATAACAAGATAATATATCTTCTGTTATCTAGCCTCTTAAAATAAACACAGTGGTCAAAATGATATCTATCATAACCTTGTTCTGTCATAAACTTATCAAATTTTAAATGCCACTGCCTTGGAGCTTGCTTCAAGCCATACAAGCTCTTCTTCAACTTGCAAACCAAATTCTCCTTCCCTTTGACCTCATACCCTTGTGGTTGCTGCATATAAATCTCTTCCTCCAAATCCCCATGGAGAAAAGCTAGTTTTACATCTAACTGTTCAAGATGAAAATATTCTACCACCACTAGACTTAAAATAGTTCTAATTGAAGTCATTTTAACAACAAGAGAAAATATTTCATCAAAGTCTATACCTTTATTTTGTGCAAACCCCTTTACAACAAGTCTAGCCTTGTACCGCTTCTTTCCTCCATCTTCTTCCTTCAACCTGTAAACCCATTTATTCTGCAATGCCCTTTTTTCTGTAGGCAACTTAACCAGATCCCAAGTCTGGTTTCTTACCAATGAGTCCATCTCCTCATCCATGCATTACTCCCACTTCTTTCTAGTTTCTACCTGCATTGCTTCTTCAAAACATTCTGGTCCACCAGAATCAGTCATCAATAAATAATACAATGAAGGAGAGAATCGTTCAGGGGGTCTACTTAACCTGGTAGATTTTCTTACATTTGCAGGAGTTTCAGGTACCTGCTACTGCTCTTGATTTTCTGGTGCCTTTTGGAACTTCATTTTCTTTGATTTCATCAAGCACTGTGTACTCTATGTTTTCCTTTTCTTCTTTCTTTCTCTGCAACTGATCTTTATACATGACCTTTTCATTGAATACTACATCTCTACTCCTAATGATTTTGCGATTCTTAAGATCCCATAAACGATAACCAAAATCATCAATCCCGTATCCAATAAAGGTACATTTCTTGGATTTAGCCTCAAGATTTGTTCTATCATCTTTATCAATATGGACAAATGCTTCACAACCAAAAGTTCTCAGAAATGAGTATTTTACTTGTTTACCTGTCCATGCCTCCTCTGGAATGCCACCATCCAAAGCACTTGAAGGCCCTATGTTTATTAAATAAACAACAGTGTTTACAACATCAGCCCAAAACTGTAAGGGAAAACCTGCATGCAATCTAATACACCTTGCATGCTCCATGATCGTTTTGTTTATCCTTTCTAACACATCATTTTCTTGTGGTGCTCCAGGGACTGTCTTCTCTCTGCAAATCCCATTTTGTGAATAGTAACTGTCAAACTCCTTGCTACAGTACTCGCCTCCATTATCAGATCTGAGACATTTCAACCTTTTTCCTGTCTCATTCTCAGCCAAAGATTTCCACTTCTTAAAAGTATCAAACACATCAGATTTCTATCTAATGCAATAAACCCAAGTTTTTCTATTTGCATCATCAATAAAAGTAACATAATAACGAGAGACAAGTTTTTCTAGTAGTTGTACATTGTAATTTTCTAATGGTTGTACATTGCGTCTTTTGGCGACTGGTAGGGCACAATTTTTTTCTTTCTCAGCCCCACTTACTTCACTTGCAATACAACGTTCTTTTATTGCACGCTAAATTGAAATTACTAGTTAAGATAAAAATCCAAATCAATAATTATGCCATTAGGTGTTTTCTCTAATGGAGTATATGTTTTATGTCGCATTTTTATGCTTTGACAGTTGTTTGAAGTGTTACATGCGCATCGATGTGTCCTCCATTGTCTGATCATCATCCGTGGAATCTGAAATTGTGTCAGGCTAATGTCTGTATTGGTCACAGTATTCATGATGTTGTCAATTTCTTGACTCTCTCCTCATTCAAATTGTTGCGCCTTGCTGTGATCAGTCTCTTGGTTCATGATGTCTATATACCTGTCTCAAGTTTTCATGTACATCACTATTGCCTAGTCCCTAGATTTAATTGATCTTTGGGTCTCAATCCTGAGGTTATCCATCATGTATCCCACCTTATTATTGTTTCTCCTGGCGTGGTTGAAGGTGACTGCCATCCTAGGGTCTAAGTTTTTTTCTAGCCGCTCTAGTATTCCTTCCAGTTGCCACGAATTAGCCACTTTTGCGCTTGAATTTCCTTGGTGGATCTTGGTTTCCATTTGTATGACCATCAGCGAGTCCCCTTCCACAATTAGAGGGATCCAGTTATACTCCTTGGCCATTTGGATGCCTTGCACAAGACCTTCAACTTCTACCACATTATTGGATTCTAAGCCCATGAAGCCCAGTTTGAAACATTGTAGTATTTCTTGTTGGTCTCTAACGATGCATCCATATCTCATCAAGACAATATTTCCTTTCGAGGCTCCATCAAAGTTGAGCTTGAAGAACCTTGGGGGGAGGAGACCATATGTATGCACTTGAGGTTGTCCTAGTGGCTCCATTCTGTTTTCCAGAACATTGCATAGGTCCAGT
>LPNX010956256.1:985491-999941 GCA_001517045.1 Pseudotsuga menziesii | reverse complement strand
CATGGCAAAACATTTGAAACCCCACCGATCTTCTTTCAACAGGAAAACTGTCTTTTCTATTGCAAAATGAAGTAGTTCTTCTTACAATATGTCATCGCCAGTCTTACTGGGGAAAAAATCCCTTTTCCCTTCTATGCTTCCTACTTTTATACAAAAAGGTCAAAATGGTTGGGCTGCCCAAAGTGACCATTGGGCTTCCCAACCTTTTGCTTTCCCAACGCTTCATTTCTCAAAAAACTTTTACAAAATTATTAAATTATTACAAAGTCGACCAGTCCTTTATGAGGAGGGCCTCGCCTGACCATCTAAGAACTTCTTCCACGTTATTGCTTCAGCAACAATGCCTTCGAATGCGCATGGCTCCAGGAACTAAATGTTGATTTTGAAATTTTCAACTTGGTTCTTGATGGCCTCGATCCTTGCTGGGCTCAACCGAAGCTGATCTTCTAGAAACTGCATGCTAACGGCTACGTGTCCTACCTCGTTCTTCAGTACTAGGTCATCAATGGCTCTAATCTACTGAGTTCTGGCCTCTGCATCTTGATATCTTTTTTGTAATATTTCCATAAAGGCCTCATGGTCCGGGAACTCTTCAAGCCTATGCTCAGCCTCTGTTTGACATCGATTGTACGTATTCAGGAGCCTTCTGAAATACTCTAAGCATGCTCCCTGCATCTTTTTTATAGCCTTCTTGAAGTCTTCTGCAGTACTGATGGCGAACTCTATCAGGTTGTGATCTCTCCTGAGGGCTTGATGGTCTTTTGCTGGTAGCCCTTCTGGAGTCTCGACATCATCTCCTAGCCTTGCCATTCTGGCACTCAAAACCTCAAGAACCTCCTGAGATCGATCAACGAAGTATGAGGAAGTTTCCATGATCTCTTCTAGCCTGCTGTCAATCTGAAGGACTTTGCACCTCTCTTCTTCCAGAGCAGTCTGCAGTTGTAGCATTTGAGCCTTTTGAGCCAGAATATATTCTTTAAATGGCTGCAGATTTACCTGTTGTTCCTTAGCCGCCTCCATATCAGCAATCAGAGAAGCGATATGCTCTTTCAGTTCTTTGGCGTATGAATCATTGGACTCATAGATGATCTTTATCTGTTCCTCTAGATCTTTCACCTTTGCCAGTAACTGTTCCTTATCACTCTTTAGACTTTGGGCTTCCTGTTGTACGTTTTCTAGGGACTCCTATGCTGTTCCCTTTGCTTGCATCTCCACTTGAAGGGCATGGACTTCGCCTTTTGAGGATTCCAGTTCCCTTTGCATGTGTTCATATTTCCTCTTGAGTCTATTACCCTCATCTCTTTCTGTTCTCAGTGTGTCTCTTAGCTGAGAAGAGGTATTCTTAGCTGACTCTAGTTCAATCATTACCTTGTTTATGTTATCTGCGGAAGCATCGATTAGCGCAGCCCCGGCTCTTATCGTGAGCCTAGGATCCTTGTCTATCCCTAGCATGACCGTTGTATCTGTTACCATCCTTCCTGATAGGTCTTTTGCTTCAATCTTCTTTTCTGTCCTCCTCATTATTCTTTTGGTGGCCCTGTCATAATAGACAGTATTGAAGTCAGGGACTTCTTCACCCTTTTTCTGGATGAAAGGCACTAGCTGGAGCGTAGGAGTCACCGGGGTGCTAGCAGCAGGTACTTGAAGGATTTGTACCTCGGGGTTTGCCTCCTCCTGGGTCTGTCCTGTTGATGTTTCAGCAATTGATTGTTGTGGCAGCTCTGTTTTTTCAGCCTCCTGCTTTTGGAGCTCTTCATCTAGTTTTCTTTTTGCTTCCTCGGCTACCTGTCTGGCTGCCTCTTCTATTTCTTTGGCTGCCTCTTGTGCCTTTTCAGCTACTTCTTGGGCAGCTTTTCTTTTTTCTTCTTCTCCTTTCTACAGCCATTCTGTAGCTTCCTGTTCTAGCTTCTGGGCCTCTTCCTGTCTCCTCTTGGCCTCTTCTTCAGCTCTGGCCTACTCAGCTCTAGCTTGCTCAGCCCCTTTTCCACCCTTGGTGGGGTTCTTAGGCTTAAACCTCCTTCTCAGAGCTGTCAAGTTAGGGACACTTCGAAAGACAGATTCTTCCTTGTCAAAGTGGTGAGTGTACTCGAAATGTACTTTATGTTCTTTACAGTGTTCTACCATTTTACCATGAGTGTCATTCCTTCGGAAAGGCATCTCACCAAAATGGAACTTCCCCAATTCTTCTATGAACTCTGCAGCTTGCTTTACCTTGGCAAATCTGTAGCTACCTAGTTTGAATGGCAGTGGAGGATATGTAGCCTTCTTTTGCTCAAAAAGGTAATTCCCTATTCCATCAATGAATACCTGCTTGACTGCCTCTTTATGAATAATATAATCTGTTGCGTATTTGGGCAGCAACAAGGGGCATTTCGTGCCACCAAACATTCTGATGTACATGCCATTCTCAGTCAGGAAATAGTCTGCATGCTCTCCTATTACCTGCATAGCCTCCTCTGACATACAGTGACATTCCTTCCAGAAGATGAGTGTGTAAAGTGTCATAATGAACTGCTCGCAGACCTCCCTGTAGTGGCTATGGTACTGCTAAGCCCATAATGGTCTATAGGCGGCATACAAAGGCATCCTTTCCCTGTCCCAGACACACTTGAGACCAGGGAAAGGCTGGTTGTAGAGTATACAATCTACCAATATCGAGCTCATGTAGAATTCGGACTTTTTCTTAGATTCTCCTCCCAAGGCAGCAGCCACGCAAGAAGAAAAACTGCTTGATACTAGGCTGGCCCAATTGAAGACTGTTCCTTGGGTTGCTACGTGGAACATAATGGGTATCCATTCAAATTTGAAGAGTCTGCCATGGGCTCTCCCAAAGATCCTATTCAGCATCAGGGCTATAAATCTGTAAGGAGCCCTCAAGCTTGCTGTATCATACTCTCCAGTTGCTCTATGTCTGTACAGCTTTCCCGGCAAGAGAATTCTCTTAAGGGTTTCTATCAGGTCCATTCTGATGTTATCCAGCCAAGCATCAGATAGAAAGATTTGAGGTTCTGGCAGATGATAGGCCAACGCCACATATCCTGGGCTAAATGCAGCATAGCCCTGGCCTTCCACATTTCCTATGAGCATGGTGGTTGTATTTGTATGGGGCAGAATCCATCTAATCACCTCAGAGCAAGGGAATAGCTCTGGTCTGGTAGCCACCTTCATGATGGCGGATTTTTCTATGTTTGCATAGATGGGTTCTTCTTCGAGACCCATGTCAGGGACCTCCCTTCGGGAAATTAATCTCTAAATCCCACCCCATTTTTACTCGGGATCCACACCCGAAACACATTGGGTGTCTTCATATGTGTATTCGGTCTTTGTGATGACCTCTACATCTGGTTGTTCTTCGACCATAGGGGCCTTCTTCTTCTACCTTTTGGACATTGTAAATTCCTCCTGCCATGTATAACATTGTGACATTAAGCAATTCGAATTGCAAACATTATGTGGCAGTTTATTCCTTCTCAAGTGTATCATGATAGTTACCAGTCAATGGAATTAAGACATAAGCCCTTTGGGCTGAATAATCAAACTAGTATGCAATGTACTATTATCCTATGTCTAGTATGATAATGATCTGTGCAACAAATCCATGCATTGTACAGCCCTATAATGCCCTGAAACTAGGATGCAGTGTTCTGTGACCTGCTCTATATGAAGCATACACAGTTCTGGGCAATAAGATGAACAATCTACTACTGTTGCATAATACCAAACTTATCAACTATGCTTGAGCCAGCACTAAATCTATGCTATTATGTGACATGCCATTTTCCCAAGATAGCAATCCATTGAAGCAAAACATGTAAATCATATGCATGGTGAAACATTCAGCTATTATTCTATTGCATAGCAAACATAGAGAAGGATTGAATGCATCAAGCTCGTGCCAGTCAACACTTTAACCATAAAACCCAGCAGACCCAAGACTAATGAAGACTCATGCGGCTTACGGCGGAAAAGTTATATTAACTTGACTATACATTTTGCAGGGATTATTTTCACTTTCTGCACAGGATAATTCCATAAAAACACTACCCGCACTGTTTTCAATCAACGACTTATAATGGCGACATATCCCCTTTAACCAGCTAGGGTTTTAGGCAAAAGAGCACCATAGGGCCGTGCGTGATGGCGCGAGCAACAGGATAGGTTTGAGTGGCAAGGGAACAACACTGGTGACCATGAAATCCTTTCAAAAAACCTATATGCCCTGGCGAACTATGGATTCAACCTTCAAACCTCGACGAGGCCGCGCAGAAACGCGAAACGGCTATGGCTTAAAAGGCCGGGTAACGCACCACGGGAATAACAGTCGACCAACAAACCCTTAAAGAAATCCTCAGACTTGTCTATCCTCTGCCTATCATGGTTGTGCAGGGATATTTGGTGCAGACGGTGTAATGGCCGTCTGCGCCGGAACCCCTCAACCCCTATGCGTTCGAGGCAGTAAAAAGCGAAAACAAAACTGCTCAAAAGGTTAAAACGCTCCCCCCTTATGGTCAAGAGATGAACTTCCTACTCATATAAGCTTAAGACCTAGCTGGATGAGGGAACCGCCCGGAACATCTGAACCCCCGGGAGAAAACCATTAATAGTTTAAGTGCGACAGGGAAACAGACCTACCTAGTAATCCGGCGAAACGGGCGAGCCGATGACGGCTGGAATTTCACTTCTGCCACCTGGAAGCTGGTACAGCGACAGTGGGACCTTCACTCCCTCGAAAGACCGATAGCTCAACGTGATAGTGCTCACCGCGAAAATGCTCGATAGTGAAAATAACAATATAAAAACCCAACCGTCGCCCCCGTTATATATAAACCTTTCACACGTGTGAGGAGACCATAAATCGGGCGTCGGAGGGTTTTCATATCGGCAGTCGAGAGTGATCTTCCTTCCGCAACGGCGGACGGGTCCAACATTTGTCATGCCAGGTATACACGCATGGCAGGCAATAATCGGCCGATCGGCCGTCGAACGGTTCTCTAATCGGGAGGTGAAAGCTCAGACTCATCCGCAATGGCGGGATAGAAGATGGTGAAGGTTTCTGCTTTTGTTACCTACGTCGGACATCGGGGGGATTTCAAATCGGATGGCGAAAGCTCAAAAGCATCCGCAACGGCGGGATAAAAGATCAAAAGATCGTCTAATTCCTAATCAGAAAAGCGCCCGCCGTAAATAAAAGGAATCGACAGTCGAAAGGTTCTTCAATCAGGAGGGGAAAACTTCAAAACAACCGCAACAGCGGAAAACTCAAGCAAAACAACTTCCGATTTCAACAAGCTTCAAGGACGTTCAATAGTAGCAATCCGGATAGTTTCCAAAGGCTTTCCAAGGCTTCAAGCATTAAAACATTCTAAGAAAACAATGCATCAAAGTAGGGAAGGAAAAACAAGCTAATCCAAAACAAAGGAGGGTCCCAGAAATTTTTAGAATTTTGGGAAATTGTTGCAGCTGCAACATAGTGTTTAGGGAGATTGTGTCAAAGGGTGTCAATAGATATTCAAGTGAACCACTGTCGAATGACTGTGTGTCAACAAATGGTTCTGTTGTTGGGACTTTAGTGTAAGGAAGAAGAGGACATGTTGTGGCATCCGATGAAATTGAGGATCCAATATTGCTTCGACCAAAGGGACCGAGAATTTGCAGCAGAAGAAAACTAGAACTCCATATTGTCAACAGAAGAGTGATTGGGAAGACATATTGACTCTGATATTCATGAAGTATTCTTCGCTAATTTTCCAATACTTCTGTACAAGTGGTTGGTGCAACTTACGTTCCAGAAGAGAAACTTCCAAGGAGGTGAACCCGATCAGTGGACTCCCAAACTAATTCAGTAGTTACAAAGGGTAAACAAAAAGGCTTCAAGAGATCTCAAGTGTGTCTAGACAGGATTTTGGAAGGATATATCATTGAGTTTGTTGTCGACACGGTAAAGTATTAAACCAACACAGAGAGGGAATTCTTTAAGGGACCCAGGGGAATATTCCTGATGTCTTTACAATTGTGGATTAAGATGCTTGTTTGTGAAAAAGGAATACTAAAGATGAACTCGAAAGAGTAAACATTTGGTGTGTGGAGGTTGCGGGTACCGCAAAGATGAGGGTTGCATGGAATGATATGGGGTAGATGAATGGAAGTTACGACGAGACTGTGAGGGAATTCGAGGAAGAGTGTGGTCTCCTATGAAGTGGGGTGAGGTTTCAGCAAGAGAAGAGGTAGAGGACTGAGGAGAGTCCTGGTGTGACTGGAACAAGAAAGTTAGAGAAGAGACCACAAGGAACTAAGTGACCCTATAGTGATAAAGGAAATGACCAGGCTATACCCAAGTCCGAGGAAGGACTGACCCAAAGCAACAATGTACCTACACCTCTGCGCACTGCACCAAG
Source organism: Pseudotsuga menziesii (assembly GCA_001517045.1). Taxonomy (NCBI): domain Eukaryota; kingdom Viridiplantae; phylum Streptophyta; class Pinopsida; order Pinales; family Pinaceae; genus Pseudotsuga; species Pseudotsuga menziesii. Next base: position 993,546 of record LPNX010956256.1, on the reverse strand, counting down.
TTCAGGAGGAATAAACATTAACTCAATGCAAGGTTGTCTTTTGTGTCAACATAGTAGTAAGAATAGTGGATCGACGAATACCAAAAGAAGACCCAGGATGGAAGGTGATGACGTAAAGTTACCCTTGTTCCAAGGTAATGGGACTGAGGATCCTGAAGAATATTGGTTTCTATGTGAAGCAGTATGGACTGTAAAGAAAGTACAATATGAAGACATCAATAAGGGACAATTAGTGACGATTTTTCGAGGTCGAGCATTGGATTGGTGCATGAAATTTGTACAAGTAACGAAAGGGCATCAACAGAAGACCTTGGCGCAGATCTGGACTGGACTAATCGGGGGATTTAAAAATCCCAAATCCGAGTCGCAATACATTATTGAGCTGAAGTAAATAAAGAAATATCTGAATGAGTATGTATGCAATTTTGATCAACGGTTTAAGACTCTGACTCCTGAGGTCATCTTTGGGATGAGCGATGTCCAACACAAGGAATGGTTTATCACATCTTTGGTATCGCACATTTGTATCCCATTAATGTCATCGAATATTGTGTCACAGACCAAGGCTTTGGAGATTGTGATGAATTTGGATGCCTCACCGATTGGTGAAACAAGGTTTGGCATGAACCAAATCCAGTTGCAATTTGCAAACCTTACTATTCAATTACAAGATATCAAGAAGGGAAGAGACATCCATGAAGAAGTATGGTGCACCTGATCTCTTACAAAAGGGAATCATAAGGATCAATGTCCGGAGTTCCGCGAGTATCTACAGGAAGGAGCTCCAAACCCACTAAGTCAAGGAAAACTGCCATGGTGTCGGATTTGTTGGAGCAAATGGAATCAGTTGGAGGACTGCATATACCTTCAAAAGGTTGTGTAGAAACCAACAAACTTGCTCTGTAACTTTTTTTGATCATTTGTCCATGAAGAAAATAATTGCAGAGCATATGATTTACTTCAAGAGAGGACTATGGATACATATTTCATGAAGGGATAAGAGCAGCGACCGGCAGAAAGACCGCTACCACAAGTGTAGTGTAACCCATCACAACTGTAGTTCGTTCAACAACAACCACAACTTGCTTAGCAGCAGTCGCACTACAACCAGATGCAGCAATAGTCATAGTATATTCTATCAGAGTATGCTCAACTGTAGCCTAATCACCAGCAGTTTAACCAACCACGGTATCACCAACAAGGAGGATTCCATGCAGGTTGGAATGGAGGCTTCGGTTGTGGCAGAGGTATGGGACAAGTTCATGGACCTGTGACATGCTATAATTGTGGAGTATTGGGGCATTGACAAAGATATTGTCTGAATCTACAGTCTTAGTGTACCTATTACAGTGCTGCAGATCACATTGTTAAAGATTGTCCACAACTGATTGCGAAGTGGCAAGCAAAGAATGTTCCACCGCCACATAACCAGAACCAAAACCCGAATGCAGCCCAAGACCAAGCTTCAGGACCAATTGTAGGAAAAGTATCAAAGAAACCTCAAACTCATCCCACAGATGTTGGAGTAATAACTCGAGGAGGAGAAACGACAAGAGATGATGGACCACTTCCAAATATTCGATTGACAGCTCGAAAGAAGGTACAATTTAACGTTCACGCTAAGAAATAAACTTTCTTCGACACAAAATAAATGTTAAACAGAAACAATGGTAAGTTTCCTATCTATGAAATGCCACCTACTTTTGATTTAACATCTATGCCATTTAACATCAGCACATTGCAAAACTTTCTGGAAAGTTGTCTATCGCTAGTAAAAGATCTCAATGCATTAGTAGAAATAGCGAGCTTGTTGTACCAACAAGAGAGAGGTAGATAAGATCACTCAATGAATTATTTTCATAAGAAGAAAACAGGAGAGGAAATGAGGATGAATTCTCATATCAGCGACTATGATGTGTATTCAATAATCTTGGATCTAAAATTATATGTAAAAATATTGATGAAGCATATAGGGGAAAGGATGGGGAAACCACATTTGGTTTGGTCTCTTGTACAACTGTGATTAGAAAATCAGGCCAAGGTATCTTCAATTGACAGAGTACCCCATCTACTTGTTGAAGTAGATGGATTAAATACATATGTCGACTTTGACGTTATTCAGATAGTTGACAAAAGTATCCCATATACTGCGTTGTTGGGGATTGGTTTGGGAAACGACAATCTGGCGATTATCAACTTCAAGAAAAGAGTGATGAATTTTGAAAATTGAGATATGCAGATCATTTACCCATTATATCCCAGCAAAGTTTGAAGATACGTTGAACCAATAAAAGAAGAAGTTGCGAGAGGATGGGATAATTCCTATAATATTTCTGAAGACTATATCAATCCCACCACAGACAGAGAGCTAGGGTGGAAAAGTACTAGCTCCACATCATCGGACTCTAACGATGCACTAGAGAATTGGAAAAAGCGATTACATGAAGTATTGGTCAGTAAGTGTGGATGAGTCACTCAATCGCTGCGTTGGGTCGCAACAGAATTCATCGAGCTTATGGCTTATGAGGGACTGCCTAACTTTGGTTTTATTGACAAATTCAAGGAGAAAGTATCCAAACCTCAACGACTATTGGCACTAGATTAAGAACTAAAGGCTACTCTCGCAAGATGGTGGTGTACAAATAAGAGCTCGATAGGAGACTGGAAGATATGTCGTAGACTAATGAACGTTCGATTTGGGGAAATGAAGTACTACCGAGTAAAGAAGTATCATGGAAGGATGATCCCAATGATCATCTAGTCGCATGCCAAAATGCATGGATATTGAAGCCAAAGGAGGAATGGGTACATGCATTTGTCCATACATTGGATGAAATAATGAGGAGATGGTATGTTTAAGAAGATCTAGGAAGGGAAATTACAACTTGGGATGACTTGACTATCAGTTTAGTCATACCTTTAGCTTTGCGAATGATGATATGATTATACATAACGCACTTTAACACATCTGCAATATTGTGTTGGAAGCAGTTCCAGTGGAATTGTTGACAGGAACACAAGGGACACTCATAACGTGGTTAAGGACAGAATGCTACAATGTAACATGGGAGTCTAACGATGAGGATGATCCAAGAGCTATCAACATCTTAGAATCAGAGGGAAGTTGAGATATCGTAGCACCAAAAATATCGCCCAATAAAGTCAAACAACAACGAGAGATACGAAAGGTCAATATTGGGACGACTGAGGACCCAAAATTCACTAATATTGGGGATTACTAGGATGAGGAAACCATGGAAAAGATCATTGACATGCTGCATGAATTTCAGGATTTATTTTTGATAAGATTTGCTGAGATGAAAGGGATTTCAAGTGACTTAGGAGAAATGAAAATCCCTCTAAATCCAAATGTGAAACCCGTAAAGTAGTGGATGTATAGATTGAACCCATGATACAAAGAACGTGTCAAAATAGAATTAGACCAAATGTTGGAACCTACCACTATCAAACTTGTTCAAGAGTCAGAATGGATTAGTTTGATGGTTGTTCAAGATAAAAGTATGGGATAAATACAGATTTGTGTCGACCTAAGGAAATTGAATGATGCAAGTCCTCATGATCCCTTCCCAACACCATTCACTGACGAAGTATGGGAAGGAATCAAAGGGCAAGAAATCTACTCGTTTATGGATGGATTTTTAGGCTATCGCCATATAAGAATCACGAAGGAGGATAGGAACAAGACCACTTTCGTCACAAAGTGAGTATTTTTTTAGTACATAGTGATGTCGTTCGGTCTCAAAAATGCCCCTGTGATATTGTCAAGGATAGTTGTCATTGCGTTTAAGGGCTTCATTCATAAATTTATGGTCATCTACATGGATGACTGAACCATCTATGGGTTGGTAAAAGACCACACTGAGAATTTGCGATTGATGTTGGAAAGATGTTGACATCATCAGATCTCACTAAATTTGAAGAAGTGTGTATTTTGTGCTATGTTTGGGATTTTGTTAGGACATATTGTATGCAAGGAAGGTACGTTGGTTGATCTCACCAAGATCGTAGTAATTGTTGACGTACCTGCACTAAAAACACTGAAACAACTCAGGGAGACATTGGGTCGCACAGGATATTACTGGAAGTTCATAAGGGGATACACATCAATCACATCGCCAATGGAGAAACTAGTGAAGAAGGATGAGAAGTTCGAATGGAATGATGAATGTCAACAAATTCTTGATACTTTGAAGGAAAAAATGGTCATAGCATCGATATTGGTCTTTTTCGTATTGGACAAAGGAGTCTCACGTCCATGTCAACTCTTCATCAATCGCATTAGCAGTAATTTTGGCACAACTTGGGGAAGGAGTGATTGATCTCCCAATCACATTTTCAAGTCGAAATTTATCTACCATGGAAAGAAACTACACAAAAATGGAGCAGGAAGGATTGGATATGGTGTATGCATTACAAAAATTTCACCACTATCTACTAGGAGGACATTTCAAAATGTTTACCGATCATTCAGCATTGAAGTATCTGGTCAATAATCCTACGTTGAGGGGGAATATTTGTCGATGGTTACTTCTCTTCCAATAGTTCGACTTTGAGATAATCGTGAATCCAGGAAGGTTCAATGCAGCACCAGATCATATGTTAAGGATATAGATTGGTGAAGAACCAAGCAACATCGAGGATGACCTACCTGATACACAGTTGTTTAAATTTGGAATGGTGGATGACCATTATGAACAAATTATTCATTTTTTTACGACAGGAAAATCACCAGAGGACTTCACCACAAGTCAAAAGAAGAAACTGGTCGTCAGAGCTATGGATTTTCATCTAATCGGGGGCTAGATCTACAAATTCAACTAGATGAAATTATACATCAATATGTCCTACCACATGAATAAGAGATAATATTGGCTAAGGCGCATGACGGAGTTGCAGCAGGACACTACGGGGGACGCACAACCGCTAGGAAGATACTCTGAGCTGGTTTATGGTTTTAGATAATGCACAGTGATGCTGTAGACTATGCTAAAAGTTGTGACATCTGTCAAAGGATGGGGAAGTCATCATGACAGGACGAGATGTCGCTAGTACCACAGATGATGCTGCATCCATTTGATAAATGGGTCGTGGATTTTGTGGGGCCCATCAAACCTCCACGAAAATGAACAGGAGCATGATACATCATCACTGCAATAGACTATTTGACACGATGGGCATAAGTAGAACTAGTGACGGGTTGTACAGCTGCGACAATAACCAATTTTATATTTGACAATGTGGTCACTCAGTTTGGTTTTCCCAAAATATTGATGAGCGACCAAGGAAATCACTTTATCAATACAATTATTAGCACAATGACTGAGGAATTCCATATCCAACATAAGACTCAGTACTCCATATCACCCATAGGAGAAAGGAGAAGTAAAATCATTCAACAAAGTATTGGAACATCAACTGACAAAGGTATGCAATGCAAATCATGATGATTGGGATTTAAAAATCCCTGCGATATTATGGGCCTACAGAACAACATGTAAGCGATTGACAGAAAAAGCACCACTCAAGCTTGTCTATGGCCAAGAAGTAGTAATGTCAATGGAGTACATTTTCCCTATCATGTGCATAGCAACAATGATACGCATGAGTGATGAAGGAGCGACTGAAGAAGGGTTGAAACAATTGTTTCGGTTCATCGCAAGATTTCACCAGTAGGTAGAAAAGGATCAACAGAAGGCATGGCTCGACTTCCATGTGAAATCGAAGTACTTCCATCTTGGAGATATGGTTCTCCTCTACGACAAAAGGTTTGTGAAGCACCTAGGTAAGTTACAAATGCACTAGTTAGGACCTTATGTGATTCATTTCACCACCAAAGGAGGTGTGGTTCAATTGAAACAGTTAGATGGAGTATTGTTGCACAAGTTAGTAAATGGGAGTCACCTAATTCCCTATCGGGATAGTCAGGTGCGACACCATGACTGATAATCCGTGTAGTGAAAAACAAAAGAGAAAAGGAAAAAGAAATCACTAGCAGTAGGAAATCACAATTAAAAGAAGTCGACGGAAAATAAAAACAACACAAATCACAGCAAGTATGGAACTTGGTGATACCAAACGCGATGCAATATGGTCACATTGAACAATAAATGTAGCAATTAAACCCATCGGGTGATGACACAAGTGGAAGAGATGTGCATTTATGGAGAAATCAGACCGTTGGATTTGCGAAATCACCAGCGGATTTGGTTAATCGTCAAGGGATTTGGCTATGATGATCAAAATCATTTGCACAAGCAAAACCAAGGCTATAAGAATCGACTAAGAGGGTGTGGTTTGAACCATTATGATGATTGTAAGAATGAGCTTGAGTAAAGGTAAGAGTAGGAGAGCAGTGAAGAGAAAAAGAGAGATAGGCAGACAACTATGTCCTAAATCATTTTGAGTGGTAGTACACAAGGATCATCGATACAAAGCGTTCAAATAGTAGAAGAGAGACTAGAAATCCAGGATGTATTGACATGATCTCCCAAGAGGAAGAGGGGTACAAATCGCCCCAACTTCTCCACAACGAAAGATCAAATAAACCTGTAGTGAAAGCAGGGAAACAGAAGTAGAATTCATCCCATTGGTGACGGGAGGGGGAAACTCCACATTGAGGAAAGTGTGAACAGTTAATCATATCCTAGGCTAGATACCAGTGTGGAAGCCAAATGCACTGCCAGTTCATATCATCAAGAACCATATATTTGGCATCAATATGCTAGCAACACCAAAGGGGGTGCATGTTACCATGAACATTGTTATGCATCTGCTAAAGCTGCAGTATAGTGATCATGGAATTATGGTGTATCCTGAATGCATCGAGAATCCTTATGAACATCAAGTGCACAATGAGGGAGGTCTAGTCACTAGAGCACTAACACAATGGGAATTAGGGTTACAACGGTCGAGGCTATTGACCATTACACACATGCTACATTTTGGACTTTTGGTGGAAGTTAACGCATGTGTGAAGCAATTGTTGTCATGCTTCCATGGAGGTTACCTATGTTTAGATACAAAGGTACCCATCATAGTGGAAGTGATATCACAAATCACTAGCTTTCCCAAGGCATGTGTTGATTCGTCCCATTATTTAAGAGGGAAGGATAAAGATAAAAGGTTGGCCGCCAAGTTAAAGAAGAAATACGATGTAGTTCAAGACAAGCAGGCATACGTCATTCGCACTATCAATGACAAGGCAGTTTGAGTTGCAACGAAGCTGCTGGCTATAAAAATCATGCATAAGAACACAACGAACTAATTCATGTTGGGATTTATTGCATGATTGAGTAGTGCACAAAGGGCGTTCAGATGAATTGGTCTTTATTATTCTTAAACCAACTAATGGTAGATGATGTATTGGCGCAGGAGGAATAATTCCATTAACTTATTCATCGCTTCTGATACTGATTGCACTTGTGGGTTGGATGGAACCCAAGTATTATCAAGGGATGGACATCGAAGCAGTTAGAACATGCAGAGGAGCATGGTATCAAAATCCATGGGTGCTCTAAGATAAGGTGCAACAAATAGATTGCAATTTCCAATTCTATCTATTAGAATTTGAATGCCATTTAGATCTTCAAGAATATAGTTCTAATAATGTTTGTAGTAAATGGAGAATGAAGATACAAACTGAACAAAACAAACCACACATGAAATGAATGAGTATTGCTCAGGAATTTACAGTATCATTCACAATAATAAATCTGATGTACAATAGGTTACAAATAAGAAGAATTCAAATGCATTAGGGAGTAATTCGAATCTACCAAGTGGATCTAACTGTATCTAATTGAATCTCTAACTCATGGTCTCTCAATTAATATCAAATTCCAACAGATCAACTCTTTGATGTCCAACAACTCAATCAATCAGTGACAGCTAGTTAACTCAATGCAACTGAGTGTGGTAGGTGAGCAAGGCGCTTATTCCCATGCAGCCATGCATTGCTAGCACTAGATAACTGATTGTGAACTAACTGAAGGTAACTGGGGGAGAACTAACTAATGGAGGTTGGTGTCAGGACTC
>LPNX010956256.1:959269-973623 GCA_001517045.1 Pseudotsuga menziesii | reverse complement strand
TCGGATGTAATCCCCAATATGTCAGCTTCTTCTGCAATCTTGCAAAGAAAATCCTTTTGTAATTCTTGGGACTGTGTTTCATCTTCTATTCCAGGAGAGGTTNCTTACCGCTCTCCCCTCCCCTTTGTTGTGTAATGTAAATGCAACCTATCTACCCAGACTCCAATCCCTTTAGCACCTCCCCGTCAGCGACACCAAAATGTTGGGTAAAATATGCACTATCTAATTCAACACTTAATTGTCAACCCGGGAAGGTAGCTTGTGAGATGCAAACACTATATGTGTAGGATTGAAGGCTTGAACTAACCTAAGCTAACTAAAGATGCAAATGCGCTAACATGCAACTATATGATTTTAATCTACTTGCAAGAATTTCATAATTCAAATGAAGGAATTTAATCTATCTATGAAAACAGGAAATTAACTAAGAACATGAAAAGTAACTATAATTTCAAATCCAATCTAATGTTATATTAATCTATTCTATAAAGGCAGGAAATGGATTAATAACTGAGATTCATACTAGTCTAAATGCTATGCTAATCTATTCTATGGAAGGGAATTGCAGATACTAATCTAGAAAGCAGTTGCTTCGTCTGAAAGCGATTTAACTAATGAGAACAAAACTAACTACTTGCAGCAAATTATCCGATCTATATTATAAATTGGAGACAATTTCATGTATGAGTAAGTAAATTTCTATCTAAGAATGCAAGTGCAACTGAGTTATGGAAAGCAATGAACTATTTAATTGCAAATTCATAGAAAGAAAAACAAGTAACTACGGATTCGTAGGAAGCAAAGCAAATATTATTCAAACCAAACTAAACTTGGAGCTTTATAATCAAATCTAAAACTAAGTACAAAACAATAACTGGAAATATTTTCAATCTGTAAGCAAACCTATGACAGAAAAACAAAATACTTTTACTTTACCTCTTCAGCAAATTATACCATAAACTAAGGAATATTAACCAATCATAAAAAGATCATGCAACTGATTTACAACTTCAAAATTAAACTTACACTAAACTAGGTTATGTGACCTTTTATCATCAAACTTTAAAATACTGAAAACAAATGCATCTTTAAAATATAAATGAACCTATTAATATCTAATCTTTTACATCTACTCAAATCATGACTGAAATGAAATAACTTGAAGAAATAAAACTAACAAAGCAAAAGCCTAAGATAATAAAATGATGTGTAATTGAAAATGAAAGACTGATTATGGACTCAAATGAGAACTAAAAATATGATGCTGAACCTACTTCATATATGACAGCATTTTAAACAAGCTTAAGCTAATCTAGGTTTTAGGCATGGAAACGAATGAAAGTAACTCATAAACTACCTAAATCATAAACAAAAATAAAACTATGTTGCTTCTATTCAAACCAAAACTATTTCTCATTTGACACGATGCACAAAACCCATGTTTCATAATTTTCAATTTCGCTTCTGTTTTCCCGAAAATATAGCCCAAAAATATGTTGTCTGTTAAAAACACGTGATCAAAATGGCCGTCTAGATGAACGTCTGAATGACCTATAACTAAAATTTGTTCATAAATCCCGATTCTTAGTGGATTTTTTACTGATTTGTTGGCCACGTTGAAGGCTGGGTGGTGGGTTATTGAACTGGATGCTGGATTCCTGGAGCTGACCTCCCTCACATGAATCGTTTTATTGAATAGACTACATGTGTTTAAATGATATATCATCTACGTATAAGTCGATCTATGATGTGCAGATCCGTGAACCTGCATACAAAAAAAGCATGAGTATATACATTTTGTTAATTTAAAACATTGTTACAAACTAATGAAATGTTTTAAGAATCAAACCAAAATTATTAAAACGTGGTTTGACTTTGTTTTATGTTTATTTGTTTTATGTAATGAATATTTGTTTTATGTAATTGACTATTAAAAGTGATCAGTATTTATTTAAATAATAATAATAACCTTTTTATTACTTAAAGGTTTATTTGTTAAATTTGAAACAATGTTAAAGACGTATTATTAATTCAAAATTTTAATTTGTATATGCAAATACCATGGAACCAACAAGAATGAGAGAACAAAGTTAAATCCAGGCAATAAACCAATAAGAAACATGTTATTAAACTTAGTGCAAAACTTAGGACCAGAAAAAATGGATAACACATAAGAAATGATGAATTAAGCTTTTTTTACATTTATAAGTTATAATTGATGAAAACATAGTAAAAGGTAGACAAATTAAAGATAAATGTATTAGGTTTCGGTAAATAGGACAAGAAATTATTGTAAATAACATCATTATAAAAGACAATTCTAGGGGCCAACATTCGCCCAGACCAAAGGTATGGCACGTCCTCATGCCATGAATGAATCAGAAGTGGTCCTTTATTCAAAAACTCTGCTTGATCATTAATAGGTTTTAGGCAATTGTTCAGCAAAATGAAGCCAACTTTATTACTGCATGAAAACTATAACTTAAAAAAAAAAGTTATGTTATGAGATGACCAAAACAACTTCATATTATTTAAAATTGCTTAATACATACAATTCCGCCACTAGTAATAATTCATGCTTATGAAGACCATATAAATTGAGACTCCCTCCCCCATAACAAAGGTATGGAACATCCTCATGCCATGAATGAATTAAGGCTGGGTTAAAATAGAAAACATGAGGGTATAGATAGTCAGTAAAGCCTATAGGAAACCAGTCATCCCTGCTACTTCTCAAAGGTTTATCGTCATTCAAGTAATTATGGACAAAGCTTGCATTTCAAGTTCATTAGACTCCTAAGTTTATGGGTCTCATTTCTAGGATTGTGATATCCTAGGTATAGTATGAGTTAGACAATAGGGTCTTAAGTGCAACTTACAAACATTCTTAAATGGCAGATTGATGGAGTTCATTTTCTTTAGATCAATTATGCTGCACCTTCCTCTGGTAAACCCTCAACAACTTTTATTATCACAGAGTCATTTTCATGTATCTATATATATATATATATAGAGAGAGAGAGAGAGAGACTATTTTTCTCTCTTTTTTTAACAAGCTGTCCTCCCCAAGCAGATTCCCCTCTTTCAGTCGGACCTGCTCAGTACCCCGTCGGGTTTACCTAGTCATACCACAGGCTAATACCCGCTGCCAGCGAGCCTGTTCAGTACCTCAGCGGATTAACCTCTTAAACCCATTTTCTATCAGAGGCTCTTGTCCCAATGTTTCCAGTCCCTATAGATATTCGAAAAATGATTTTGCTTATGAAGGAGAGGTGGGGGAGAAGCTCTGAAAACCATGCTACAGGGTGGGATGGTATATGGATTGGAGGAAAAATAGTCTTCTTTTTTATTATTATCATGGAACCAAAATAAAGGCTACAAGAGGAATCTAATGAATCAGAGATGCACACGATTGATGGATTTAGTGTAAAGTGGATGAAGTCATAAGATAATGAATGAAAAGTGTCCCTAGTCCCAAATCTCGCCTCTTTCATATAGATTTATAGTAGTGTTCCCCACAAAATAGGAATTTTATTCACCCTTATGCTACCTTGTAGTAAAGATGCTTAAATAACATGCCTTGATAATGAAGCTAGGATGTACGAGTGACCTCTAGGTTTTAGATAGAGCTTAATTTATGACAAATCCCCATGATGTTTAAAGTTGGTCTTGAGTAAGTGGTATAATTAGAAATATGCATATATGAAAATGAATAATGATGTAAGATTGTTTTGGTTTAGTCATGAACATGATTGTATTTTTAGTTCTTTTATTTAAAAAGAAAGCAAGAAAAAAATGAAGTTGCATTATTCCCTAAACTAAGAATGCAACATTTTATTTATATACATATTTCCCTACCCTAAAAAGAAAGAAAACATTGTTATTCAGGTATATGAGCTCTACCAATGTAACCAAGTGCGAATCAACATAGAAAATATACCTTTATCCACATATGCAATGGTTATTGTGGTGATTACCTGAATGTGGAATACTAACCAACTTACTTGTTTCTGCATCAGAAGGTGTCGTAGGAAGGAACTGTATTGTGACCACGTTACCTCTTCAAACCTACGCTCAATGGAATCTTGATAGTCACCTTCCTTTCTCAAACCATACATTTCCTCTTCTTCTAATTGTTCAATTTCTTGAGTACGTGAAGGGTCTACCGATAGATATGTGGAGAACTCTTCGATTTCATGTCTCTCTCCTTCGGAAGTAATCCCCAATATGTCAGCTTCTTCTGCAATCTTGCAAAGAAAATCCTTTTGTAATTCTTGGGACTGTGTTTCATCTTCTATTCCAGGAGAGGTTGATAAACTCTTAACTGCTATCAAGATATTTTCTTCTTGAGAGATCAAGATCCCAGTTGTTGCTAGGATTTGAGAAAGTTTTCTTAAATTGATGGTCACTTCTGAATCCATGTCTTGGTTGGTAGGTTCTGCTTCACACAAGGATTAGTGGTTGGGGCTCTTATTGCACCCAAAATTTTGTTTATATATATATATATATTTCTTTAAAATCTAATTACGAAACATAACACACATTTGAAAAGAAAAAACCTTATGACAAATGTAAACACACCTAAAAAAATGAACCAAACATAACAGATCTGAATGCAACACCTAAGCTTGCTGAAGAGATAACACACTTGCATAAGAGTAAATGGAAGGAAAGTAAACTACCTAAATTTGCAAGACACACGTACATGAAATTAAACTATGGAAAAGTAAATTATCTACGTTTGCGGAAGAAAAACTACATTTAACTATGGAAAAGTAAACTACCTATGTTTGCAAAAAGTACACTTAAGAGAAGTAAATCAAACTTTGTGTGAAGTAAACACACTTGTGCGAAAAAGGAACAACAAGGCTTTAGGGAACCCCACTATAGTGGATGCGCATGTTCTTACCTCTCATCTTACCGTTCTCCCCTCCCCTTTGTTGTGTAATGTAAATGCAACCTATCTACCTAGACTCCAATCCGTTTAGCACCTCCCCGTCAATGACACCAAAATGTTGGGTAAAATATGCACTATCTAATTCAACACTTAATTGTCAACCCGGGAAGGTAGCTTGTGAGATGCAAACACTATATGTGCAGGATTGAAGGCTTGAACTAACCTAAGCTAACTAAAGATGCAAATGCGCTAACATGCAACTATATGATTTTAATCTACATGCATGAATTTCATAATTCAAATGAAGGAATTTAATCTATCTATGAAAACAGGAAATTAACTAAGAACTTGAAAAGTAACTATAATTTCAAATCCAATCTAATGTTATATTAATCTATTCTATAAAGGCAGGATATTGATTAATAACTGAGATTCATACTAGTCTAAATTCTATGCTAATCTATTCTATGGAAGGGAATTGCAGATACTAATCTAGAAAGCAGTTGCTTCATCTGAAAGCGATTTAACTAATGAGAACAAAACTAACTACTTGTAGCAAATTATCCGATCTATATTATAAATTGGAGACTATTTCATGTATGCGTAAGTAAATTTCTATCTAAGAATGCAAGTGCAACTGAGTTATGGAAAGCAATGAGCTATTTAATTGCAAATTCATAGAAAGAAAAACAAGTAACTACGGATTTGTAGGAAGCAAAGCAAATATTATTCAAAGCAAACTAAACTTGGAGCTTTATAATCAAATCTAAAACTAAGTACAAAACAATAACTGGAAATATATTCAATCTGTAAGCAAACCTACGACAGAAAAACAAAATACTTTTACTTTACCTCTTCAGCAAATTATACCATAAACTAAGGATTATTAACCAATCATAAAAAGATCATGCAACTGATTTACAACTTCAAAATTAAACTTACACTAAACTAGGTTATGTGACCTTTTATCATCAAACTTTAAAATACTGAAAACAAATGCATCTTTAAAATATAAATGAACCTATTAATATTGAATTTGAAGCTGAGTTCTAATCTTTTACATCTACTGAAATGAAATAACTTGAAGAAATAAAACTAACAAAGCAAAAGCCTAAGACAATAAAATGATGTGTAATTGAAAATGAAAGACTGATTATGGACTCAAATGAGAATTAAAAATATGATGCTGAACCTACTTCATATATGACAGCATTTTAAACAAGCTTAAGCTAATCTAGGTTTTAGGCATGGAAACGAATGAAAGTAACTCATAAACTACCTAAATCATAAACAAAAATAAAACTATGTTGCTTCTATTCAAACCAAAACTATTTCTCATTTGAACAGTAAAATATATGTTAAATGTAAATGGATTTCATCATCATTAAAACTGAAATAATTACTCTATGTGTTAATATAGAACTAAATATGAATTGGTGGAGATGAATTCAAATTCCAACTAGCTACATAACACGGTGGAATGCTGGAAAATTAACCTCTACCTTAATTAACTATTTCTATAAAAACAAAATACTGAAAATTCTGGAAATGAATTAAAACTATGTTTAAGTGCGAATTAAAGGCTGAACGACAGTTTGCATTAAGGTGCGAACAGAATGCTGAAAAATAGTCTGAGTGAAGGTGCGAACTGAGTTCTGAAATTCAATCTAAACAGAGGGATGACTAGCTGGTCGAATGGATTTTGAAGTCATAAATTACATAAAAATGCAAGAAATTATATGTTATTAAAAAAACAAAGTGTCACCTACAGGAAAACAAACTACTTGCTTACAGAAACGAAATGACTTAGCTACAAATATAAAAATAAATTGTTGAATATACACAAATGGAACCTCTGATTGTCGGGGGGTACTTCCCAGCAAGCAGAGGTTTATCTCCTAAGCTACTTAGTCACCAACCATTAACAGAAAACGAGAATGATCCCCAACAGCTAAAATAAAGACTTTTTTATTAAACTGAAGCAAAGTTTACAAAGCATTTTTTTCTCCTCCCTCTTCAAAACCAAATAGGTATTTATATGAGGATTACAATGGAGATCAGGTCGACCACCTCTTGCTAAAAATAGAGTTTCTTTAGTGCTGTAACAAATACCCATGAAAACATGAACGAATTCAAAAAACGACCAACCATAATTTCTGGAAAAGTTGGTTTCAAAGAACCATAATTTTCTCCCAAATGGATTTGAATTTTGCCAAAATTCCTAATGGTGACTGAAATGGGCCTATTCTTCACAAAACCCATGTTCCAGAATATTAAATTTCGCTTCTGTTTGCCCTAAAAGCTAGCCCAAAAATCTGTTGTCTGTTAAAAACACGTGGTCAGAATGGGCATTTGGATGAACGTCCGAATGACCTGTAACTAAAATTTGTCCATAAATCTAGATTCTGAGTGGATTTTTTGTTGGTTTGTTGGCCATGTTGAAGGCTGAGTGTTGGGTTGTTGAACTGAATGTTGGATTCCTGGAGCTGGCCTCCCTCACGTGAACCGTTTTATTGAATAGACTGCATGTTTTTAAATGATATATCATATGCGTATAAGCCGATCCATGATGTGCAGATCCGTGAACCTGCATACAAAAAGGCATGAGTATATACATTTTGTTAATTTAAAACATTGTTACAAACTAACGAATTGTTTTAAGAATCAAACCAAAATTATTAAAACGTGGCTGACTAGCCGTGCATTTGGATTCTTGAAGGAACACAATGACGAGGTTTGTCCTGTGGATCTTCCTTTTTACATTTTTTTATTTTTGAGGGTTGTTTATCCCTCTTATATTCAAGGTTACTATCTTCATTGATAAAATTTAAGCAAGAGATATTATAACCCTAAAGAAGTCGTAATGGTAGGGTACTTACCTGATTTGACTAACTTTAGACTGATTTCAGCTATGTGCTTCCTATTTGATTCCTCCATGTTCTCTTATTTGTTTCTTCATGCTTTCTCTTATTCTCCTTGTGGGATCCTAGGATGATTCCCAAATGAATAATCTACCTCGCCTTAATGATTGTTTCCTTCACTAAGACCACCTGCTATGGGGGAACATATCCTCTCTCAACATCGGCATAAGATTTTTCAATCCCCTTCAGATCCAGGTCTTCGATGTCCATGTTCTATGATCCATCCCCTGTTTTTGACTCAAACTCTTTGTTATCTTTTCCTACCGTCCCACTATCTATAGTATTTACACCATCTTCCTTTGTTTCATGTTGGTTGTTGTCCCTATTATGTCCTTCATAATCATGTTCGGGCATTTCCTTCGGTCGATCTTCGAGAGATTCAAATTTGTTGGAGACTGAGACCTTTTTGTTAATCTCCAAGTTTTCCTACTTTCTTCCTCCTCTTTTGTGAGAAGTAACCCTCGTAAACCCTTGGTCCGTTTTTTCCTCCTCCTTCTTTGGAATCGGGTTTCGGATATTCGTAGGGCAGTCTCTAAATAGATGTTCATATTCATGGAATCTATGACATTAGAAATGGATTTGCTCGTGGTCTAGGGTTTGCACACATTCTTCTTCTTCCCAAGACTTCTTGATAGCTTTTGGTAATTCTTTGGTCAGATCCATGTAAACACCTATTCTTGCATAGGTTGTGTATCATTGAGCCTTGGTTTGTTCAGAGATTTTGATGAGTGTCCCCAAGATGTTCCTAGATCCCAGTATTTGTATGGGAGAGAGAAAAGTCAGATCCATACCGACGCTACTCTCATATCCTCTTTGTTTGGGAAAAACTTTTCTTTTCAAGGTCTTAGGAACAACCATGCCGATTAAAAGAAGTAGGGGCCTCTATCCATGACTCTATTTCAATCTTCCAGGTTCATAAAAGAAATAGTGAAAAAACCATTGGATCTCAATTGGAGATCGATGCCCCTTAGGTTTTTAGGTAGATTTAATCCACCAAACAAGATCCTTTTCCCAAGATTGCATCCCCACAAAATTCCTTATGAACACATGATCTTGCATATATTGGAACTAGTCTCTGAGGTTGGTCAATCTTATCTACATCAAAGGTATTAGGGTCGCTTTAGGAAAGCACTAACCTGTCCTTTGATCTATAGGTTTTCCTTCGGATTTTGAATCTTGATTAGGCTAACCTTCTCTTCCCATTGCATCCACTAGGATCGGTGTTCGCCTGATTTGCAATCTCCCTGATGGCACAGTTGGGGAGGCCTTGTAGCCTCCCCCTCTTCCTTCCTCCATCTCGTCGTTAGTCCTTACACCTTTTGATTTCTCCATCAATCCTTCCACCTCATACCACAACCCTTGTTCATGACATCCACATACTTTGCAGCTCAAGAATGTTAGATGACATCTTAAGTTGCCCAATTAATTAAATGGGCTTATAACGATGATGTAAAATTTAATTTTAAGTGTCAGAAAATATTGTGTTAGTTTCCCTTTAATATTCTCAACTATACTTTTTTGACCTTCGAAAATTGTATAAAATATTTATGTTGCCTTTGCTTATGCTCATGTATTGTGCAATAAAAAAAATCTTTTGAATTCAAAAACATGATCACATGTTGGCAATTGGAATCATCGAACAATTAAAATGTTAGAATATGCACCAAAGACCTCCACCAAAGTGAACATGAGAGATTCTTTCATTCCATATTTATTATTGAGTCTAGCTATTGTAACTCAACTACATATGAAACATGTTAGTTATATACAAACTTTTCGATTAAACACTCAACGATGGAGAAATAGCACAGAAAGTAAATCCCGTTGTTTATTTATATAATGATTTTTTTCAACCAAAATGAGTTTGGGTTGGGGCTAGCATCAATGTTGGATGAAAGAATGATTTTTCTACCATGAGAGGTACTCAAAACTAGGATTGTTCGAAGATGAGGTCCGCCTTGGGCTCCACATAGCCAAGGAAAATTTTAAGGATCCATACTTATTTAAAAGTGTATAATCTTTGGTGAATTTGACTAATTCTTAAAATGTCAGGTATAATATATTTGGAAATATTTTTCAAAAAATATTTCAATTTGTAAGGATTTTATATAGTTTGTTTAATAATCTGGCAATTTTTAGAGTGAAAATATTTTACCCCATCAAAATTGGGTGAAATGGGGCTTCAAAAGTTGCAAATTAGCGAATCGGTTTTTTTTAACATGGAAAAATAGCCCATGGGCTAAATTTTGCCCCTAAAATTTTATTTTACCATAGTCTGCCTTATTTCATACTGTCTCTCACCCTCAACCCCTTGGCATGAGTTTTTGAACGCATAACTTGAAGGGAACTAAACCCCACAAAAACCATATGAGCTACACCTCATGGGTAAAATTTATTTAATGATTATAATAATTATACTAACACATTTTTCCATAAAATACAAAGGGATTAATTATATAACGCACACATATATATATTGAGACAAAGAGGTTTATATATTATCGCATTTTTTAAATTTTAATTTACTGTGAACTTAGGGGTTTATATATTATCATAATTGTCTATTTTATTTTATTGTGAAATATTATATGTAGTTTATTGGTTAGTCGCATCGACATCTCATTAAGATAGATAGTATGTTGGTTAAGTCTCGATAAGATATATAGTATGTTGATAGAGTGTTGTTCACCTTCTTTTTTTTTCCTAGGAAAATATGACTGAATTTTCTATTAAATTTTAAGAAATTGATTTGCAGAGATCCTTTTAAAAAGGGTCTTACATGTAGCCTATATTGGCATAAAAGAAGGGTTATATTTTACAAGTCCTAAAAGACTTTGTGTCACTATCGATCATAGTAACTAACTGTCATCTAAACATATGCACAAAGTGATAAAACCAACCAATCAAATCTGGTCACTTAATCCACAAATCTTTTAAAAGTCCCATAGAAGATGGATCTTTGATGGACTAATATATGTCGACAAAACAAAAAGACAAAAAAGAGAAAAAATAAAGAAAAAGAGAAGGTAAAACATGGAAACCCCAGACAAGTTATAGGATCGAGAAAGGCCCTGCGAGAATCTCAATTGACACTCCATCACTTAAATCCCATGATCCGAAAACAAGATCTTTGCTACTCTATGACGTTAACATGAATTGCATAAAGGGCATGAACGAAGCTCACAAACCCATAAGAGGAGAACCAAACAACATAGACAATACGCACATAAAGACAACGAGTTGATAACGGAGTTCGTCCAGGATGGACTACGTCTCCGGGCCTGCTTCTCAATAGGAGGGTCGATCTATAATCTTAGCATAAAGGCAAAATACATGGCAATGATACAATGATACCTTGGCGACAATAGTTAAGGAGAGAACTGCTTCCGAAAGACACAATAAGACTGCTTCCAGCAGCTCTGAAGCCTGAAGACAATGTAAAATGAGTATAAACACTCGTACCTTCCCCCTGCAGAGCTACGCAATCTCCCTTCTCTCCTATAGCTACAAAGTCTCCACTCCAAATCATCCCCCGGTAAATCGAAACTAAGTGGGCATATGGTTCCAACTCCCCACACTTGGTAGGCTCTTCTTAAATTATGTAGTTGACTATGCCAACCACATTTTATATTTTTAGAATATTACAATAAAATTATTTTCCCCCAAAACCACATGGTTCGTTGAAACCACAAATTTGTTATAACGTAACTTGTTTATAGACCCACTTATAACCCATTTTATATAGTGCAGTTAAAAGACATGTGTTGAAATAGAGCATGGGCTCCCGTGCTGGTCGGAGCTCCTGGTCATGCTGGAGGAAGAACCAGGGTCAAGGCTAAGCCCCAGCCCCTTTGGGGCTCGAAATGCCACTGCATACTTTAAATCAATTGATTTCCATACCCTATACAAGGAACACCTTGTGGGCTAACGGTAAGGCGGAGCACTATGCAGGAGAGGTCACGGGGTCAAACCCCGTGGAGGCCAGCCTTCCTACTAAACTTTTAACCAATCAACAAGTGCCATGTGGTGAAATATTACTGGGCCAACACACCCTCCGTGTAGACACGTGTTCCCTCTGGATTGGACTGTACAATTGAATGGGTTGACACGTCATCTGTCCGTACATGCCACGTCTTGTCCTCTCATTGGTTCGTACACATGCCATGTCATCATGCTCGTATATTATGGATTCCACGTGTCACCTTGTCAGTGGTGCCACGTGGCACCTCTTTTTGCCAATTTTGCATGTTGACCTCATAGAACAGAACGCGATAACTTTCTCATATGAAGTTCGTTTGAGGTGAAATGAACGCCGTTGGAATCGTCTCAACGAGCCCTTCGATTTGGTGCTATTTTTGCTGAGATTGGAGGACTTTGAAAATTTGGCCTTCCTGGATCCTCTTGGATCATCCCATCTATGCCAAGTGCCTTATCCCAGTAGGAGACCCCTTTTCGATAGGTGATCTACTTCTTTGTTATTTTCTCTATAAACTTGTTGTAGGGAGGACGCATGAAATAACTCAAGGTGCCTAAGGATATCTTCATATATAGGGGAAACCATGATATTATTGGGCATGTTCTTGTTGTTTATCCAGTCTATGACTGGCAAGGAGTCACCAAGAATCTGAATCTGTCGAACTTGTTTGCAGATATCCAAAGATAGTCCTAGCTTTAGAGCCTGCAATTCAACAAATTTATTAGTTGTTGATCCCAGAACAACTGCTTAGGATTTAGAGTGATTCCCATCAAGATATAGGACTCCTCCAGATCCTCCAAAAGGTGTATTAAGTAGAGTTGCACCGTCAAATAAAAGCCAAGGACTAGATCGATCGATATGGAAGTGATGTAGTCTAGTCTTATTAATAGAAGGAGGCTCTTGTGGAAACAAGTTAATGATTGCCAGTCCTTTGGAGGAACATAGAAAAGGTGTAGATACCCTATTCTAAAAGATAGCATAGTTCATGGCAGTCCATAAACACCAAATAATGATGATCGAGAGTGCATTTTAGTGCCTCATATTCAAAATTTTGCACCACAGATAGAAGGCTTCGAGAACATTTTCACCCTTCCATTCAAAAGGCACCCCCTTTATATATAAAAGGTGATCCCAAACTTGCTTTGAGAAGCTGCAATGAAGAAAAAGGTGATCTATATTTTCACTATTGGCAAAGCAAAGGAGGCATCTGTAGGGGTCCTCCCAAATTTTCTGCATAAGTTCCACATAGGGACTCTGTTGGAGAGGACCAACGAAAGGAATATTTTTCATTTGATAGGGAACTTAATGATCGAGATCAAAGAGTGCCAGCATTTTGGGGCTGGTAGATTTTGTTGAGACCTTATGACCTGGTACCCAATCTTTGGAGCATATTTCTCTCCACCAGAATTTTTTACCCAGAGAAGTTCATCCGTCTCGTCAATAAGGTAGATGTTGAATCTTTTGAGAGCATAGATGTATTCAGACCACGTTTCTTTGTGATCCCTATTGATGATGCCAAGAGTCTCAGCAAATAACCATTCTTGCATAAGGGAGGTGGTGTTAATATGATTGTATACTTGATTTAAATGAGTAATACCTTTGTACCAAATATCTTCGACAAGTTATTGGGGAAGTAAGTTGGTACCCAAACTCCCAATCCATGGGTCAAGACCCATCCCGAACTTACAACTATTCCCTACGCACCATTCTATATAGTCTCCAATAAGATCAAAAGCATGTAACATTTATTTCCATACAATTGATATGTTCCACTAATGATTGTCTCTTATTCTAAACCATTCCTCCACTGATAAGGGATAAATGTATTTGTTGATGACCACGGTTAACCACATACCTTCACCTTTCAAAATCCTCTAGAAACTGTTTACATCCAAGGCTTTAGAGAAACAGTTGAGATCTTCCAGGTCCCATTCCCCCATAGATTTTGGCCATGCGAAAGATGACCAAACTGCCCAATGAAAAGGTTTTTTTTCCTAAGTACCCCCAGATAGTGAAATTGAAATAGACCTTCTCAATTTGATCAATGATGCCGCTAGGGACAAAATCCAGTGAAACCCAATATACAAGAATGGCTTCTAAAATTGACTTGAATGGAATGAGTCGGTCGCCCCTGCTTAGCCACCTATTACGCCATAGATGAAGTCTCTTATCTATCTTTTCTAAGAGACAAGCCCAATCACGCTTCCTGTATGCATTAGATTTTAGTGAAAAGATTAAGTATGCAAGGCCTCCATCGATATTTACCAGAGGAAAAATAATTGTTCACATATCCAGGATCTTTCATCTTCAGATATATTTAAAATAGATATAGATGATTTATCGACGTTAATAAGAATACATGTAGAGGTTATGAACATGTCCAAGAACCCTTTGATAAGTAGGATTTCTCTTCAACAGGAATGAGTAATGCCAAAACCATGGAGAAGAACCCCATAGGTTAGCAAGTAAACCATGCTTGTACCGGGTTCCAAACTGTGTTGGCAAGATACATGGCTAAAAACCTACAAAAGAAACTCACAAAAACTCCCAGAGATGCAGA
>LPNX010956256.1:946401-958310 GCA_001517045.1 Pseudotsuga menziesii | reverse complement strand
ATAATATTTATTTTATGTTTATATTAATTAATTTTACGCATCATCACTTTACTTGTGACTGTACTAATATATCAACATTCTTATTATTACTTTTAAAAATAATAAAATTGGGTTGTAAGCAGCGTTCAAAATTGAACCCTTCACAGCCCTTCCAAAGGGTTCTAGCCCTTCCCAGAAGTGTAAAGTTAAAATTGCCCTCCAAAAAAATTAAAATTTGAATTTTACCCTTCCAATAAAGAAGGGTATAATTTATATCAACATTTCAAAAGAAGAGCAACATTTGAAATTACCCATTCATATAAATTTCTGAAGATGTTGAAATTCCTATGCTATAAAGTTCAACTCATCATTCAAAATATTGTAAATATGATAAATTATAATCACTTACTCATGTCATGCACTCGGTGCTTAGTTGTTGAAGATGGCCAGTAATCATTAATGACTACGAGGCACTAGCCATCAAGATGCGACTCTGACTTCCTAGTCACTTGGGGCTGCAATCTAAAGTGTGACAATGTGTCAACAACTACTAGTCTACTACTAGGCCCAAAACGAGCTCAAAAATTTGTGCCTACTACCTATGTGAACCTTGCTACCAATGTCAACTTTTTTTTCGTCAAAATGAAATTCAAAAGGTCGGTTTGAAAAGTCCTCCTCTACAAGACTTCATTTCTTGCATGAATATCATGGACTCACGACAACTATAAAGAACACTCGATGTCATGCAAATACAAATAATGGCATGTAGCTTGGATCACAAACTGTGCAGAAATTGATTTATACATTGCTATAGAGAGGTGTCATTGGGCACACGATATGGAGAAACAATGCTTATTAATAAAATTAAAAAAACAATTGTTGGCTCAAGAATAGTCTTTAGTTTGATGAGGAGCATAATCGTGATGTTATCTCCCTCCATCGTTCCAAACATTTGTGGTTTCTCACGACATTTGTCCTCGGCGCTACCAAAATACATATAAAAATTACTTGTCTTTAGATCCTCTTCTCTTTAAATCCTCATCTCAGAGTCATAACTAAGGATTATTATGTCTGCACATCCTCACCTTATAATACGAGTTGGGTCAAGGCGCAAAGACAACCATAAAATATTAAATTGTCAAGATGCAAAGAGTAAGAGAGAACTATAAGTAAGTCTTATATTAAATTTACCTTATAAGTCTTTAATTAACACTATCAACTGAGATTTGACAAGTTGGATTGTTCTAATCTTCTTATCACTCCTTACCAATGTGATTGCAAGGCATTCATTGAAGGTGAAGTCCATAATTTTAGGTCTTCTTCCTCATTATCATGCCTTTTGGTAAGACAATAAAGAGAGTAGTGGCAAGCATCAGCATGGAAAACAGTCTGGACATAGAGGTTATACACATTAATTGTTTTCATTAAATAATTTAAATTCCTACCCGTGACAATGGATTCAGTGAATCGTGGACTGGTACAAAACAAAACAAATTTTAGAGCCACAAGCACTTAACTACTCACACCTATAACTTTTTGAAATCTAGCCATTAATAAACTTCTTTTGGTATTCTGGTTCAATATAAAAGGTAAATTGTTAAATTCAGACATACAATGAATTGCAAGGATTCAATTAACTTAAGACCCTCCACCACATACATGCATGCTTTCACAATAAACCCTAAAAAACAATATTTATTTTTTACATTAGTTAATTTATAAAGTACAATTATTTATATTACCCTTCATCTCTGAATGGCAAAGAATAAATGCCCTTCCAATTGAAATCAAATTTTATCATTGGTTGTAAGTGTACTCATATATAACCTTTTAAAAGTCGGTTGTGACTGTGCTAATATATCAATACTTTTAAAAGTCGGTTGATGGACATTTTATAAAAAAAAATGTAAGTCCTGCAACCGACATTTTATCAAAAAAAATGTAAGTCCTGGCGAGCACTAAGATTAAAAAAAAAAATGAAGTCGTGGCGAGCACTAAGATTAAAAAAAAATGTAAGTCCATTTGTACTCTTAAAAGTCGGTTGATGGAGACTTTATCAAAAAATATGTAGTCCTGGCGAGCACTAAGATTAAAAAAAAAATGTAAGTCCATTTGTCCCTTCACATTTGCTTGTCTGAGTACCTCCTCCGCGTTCTCTTAGGGTTTCAAGTTTCAACAACTGGAGCAGAGCCATGGACAGCAACAAGTGGAGAAACGAGGAAGCCAGGCAAAATATCGTCAATAAGATGTACTCACAACACCCATCTTTTTCGTTTTTCTTTGTTTTTTCAATTTAAGTTGTGGTGGATCTTCCCATGTCTATTTAGGTTGATCGATTGATGATAGTTTAGGCGATTGATTGCTGCAAATTACTATTTTGCTTAATGCCTTGCGAGGAATGTTTTCTGGAGGGGGCATCCATTTGTTTGACTGAAGGTTTCTGAAGGGGGCATCTTTTTCGCTTTTCTTTGTTTTTTCAATTTAAGTTGTGGTGGATCTTCCCATGTCTATTTAGGTTGATCGATTGATGATAGTTTAGGCGATTGATTGCTGCAAATTACTATTTTGCTTAATGCCTTGCGAGGAATGTTTTCTGGAGGGGGCATCCATTTGTTTGACTGAAGGGTTCTGAAGGGGGCATCCTTTTCGTTTTTCTTTGTTTTTTCAATTTAAGTTGTGGTGGATCTTCCCATGTCTATTTAGGTTGATCGATTGATGATAGTTTAGGCGATTGATTGCTGCAAATTACTATTTTGCTTAATGCCTTGCGAGGAATGTTTTCTGGAGGGGGCATCCATTTGTTTGACTGAAGGGTTCTGAAGGGGGCATCCTTTTCGTTTTTCTTTGTTTTTTCAATTTAAGTTGTGGTGGATCTTCCCATGTCTATTTAGGTTGATCGATTGATGATAGTTTAGGCGATTGATTGCTGCAAATTACTATTTTGCTTAATGCCTTGCGAGGAATGTTTTCTGGAGGGGGCATCCATTTGTTTGACTGAAGGGTTCTGAAGGGGGCATCCTTTTCGTTTTTCTTTGTTTTTTCAATTTAAGTTGTGGTGGATCTTCCCATGTCTATTTAGGTTGATCGATTGATGATAGTTTAGGCGATTGATTGCTGCAAATTACTATTTTGCTTAATGCCTTGCGAGGAATGTTTTCTGGAGGGGGCATCCATTTGTTTGACTGAAGGGTTCTGAAGGGGGCATCCTTTTCGTTTTTCTTTGTTTTTTCAATTTAAGTTGTGGTGGATCTTCCCATGTCTATTTAGGTTGATCGATTGATGATAGTTTAGGCGATTGATTGCTGCAAATTACTATTTTGCTTAATGCCTTGCGAGGAATGTTTTCTGGAGGGGGCATCCATTTATTTGATTTGAGGGTTTTTTTATTTTGATTGAAGGTTTCTGGAGGGGCATCCATTTGTTTGATTGAACAGTTTTTTGTTTGACTGAGGAATTTTTTTGTTTGATTGAGGTACATTGAACCGTTTAAAACATTTTCATCTTACAGATGGAATGATTCAACATAAGCTTACCATCTCTTCAGGACTAGTGGGCTTTAATCATTGACCCCTTTTGAAAATGGCTTTGCCTCTGTGTTTTGTTTTTCATTGTAGAGGATTGGTGTTGACCATATTTAGAGAAATCCCAGGGTCAACCCAAATGTCATAAGTATAAATTGCAACCATCGAAAATTCATAAGCAGCCAGTGCGGATCTCCCAAGCCACAGTGAAAGTGTGGGTGCCTAATAAGCATGGTATTAAAATAAAAATTCGAAGTTTTCCAAGTGGTGTGGTGTGTTATCTGGTACAAGCTATGTGCTGTGCATTTCTCTGATTGCTTGTACATGCTGATGCAATGTGCAAGCCATTTATTTTACCGATCGAAATAAAGAACTGCGAACAACCTTGAAAGTGGGGTTATTCAACTCCCCGTCTGATAGGGTTCACACCAGAAATCTTTAGGAACACGTCTTTAGAATTCACATGATCCTTGAAGAATTCAGCCAAACGAATTGTTAGTCTGAAATTACAATGCATAGCTGAAGTACTGATTATTGTTGCCCTCTGAGTACAACACTCAATGAATTATCAGGGTACTGTATCTCCAATTTATTGGAGGCAAACTGAATAATGGACTGGTCAGAGGCAAACTGAATTGTGGTTAGAGTAGCAGGCCCATTTGGCTTAATGTCAAGATCAGCCTTATTTATTTTCCAGTTTTGGATCTTCTATACCTCTAGAATATAGATTTAATTCCATGCAATGAGCCTCCTTTTCGCTGAGAATTAATTAACATATAGAATAGTTAGTGATCTACTTGAATTTCCAGCCCTTGAACTGTGTCAATTCAATTTACTTGATTGGTCTGTGTACTTGTTACGATTTAATTTGAGCCTTATCGAAGCTGAAGCAAGTGTTGTAATTGGTTGGTTTGTCAGCAGAAACCATAGAATTAATTTTGTAAGGCTACGTCTTTGTGTGCAGAATGGGCACTCTGCAGAGATACATGCCATATAAAGGTCCAGATCCAGATGGCATGAATGAACTTAAAAAAATTGTTTTGCGGTTTGAGGAGACGACATATAAACACGCTGCAAGTCAGGTGTGCTACTTTAATTTGAATCAAGTGCATCTTTACAAACTGCCTTATCTACAAGTATTACCATATAGTTATATGAATATCTCCATTCACATAAGGCAAGCTGCCATTGCCATTTGAATGTATATTGAAATTTTACGGTGGTAACTATATGCCTCTGTTCCATTGATGGATTTCTTTATTTTGGAGGATATTGATGTTCTGTTTATGCTTTGTAGAAAGACTATAGACAAAGAATCTCTCTCAAGATGCTACCATTAGAATAAAAAGCTAATCAGCCTGCTTTTCCGGGTAGTTCTCCTGGTAACAACCAGGGGCCTTGAGATGCTGCTCAGCAACTTCAACAGGGACAGCAACAACCTCTAAATCGGATTGTGAGCAAGATATGAGAAGAACATTCATCACTTGAAAATTTGGCCTCAAAATATCTCCATGGTGGACGCCATTTTTCATCGTAAATGTATTTGATGGTTTTTTTCTTAGATACCCACAAAACGACTTTCGGAATTGTTGTTATATTAGTAATCTTGTTTTAACAATGCGATTGCATGTGCTCTTCATTAAAGAAAGTGTTTTAAAAAGTTGGATTTTTATCTTACTAAAGGAGAGTTATGAAGCGGGAAAATATTGGACGGAAAAAAATTGAAGGTCAGTTCCTATATGGCGGGGAAAATATTTTTATTGGTAAAAAATATAGGAAAGGAATTTGAGTAAATTGATTTGTATGATATTTGAAAAAAATTAATAAATAGAGATGGAAAAGTATAGGGAATTTGAGTAAACTGATTTGTATGATATTTGAAAAACAAATTAAGAAATAGAGATAGAAAAGTATAGGCTAATGATATAATGTTAAAAAGAGTGTTTTTGCAATACAAATTATACTTATGAAGTACATTGTGGAATGGAGTAAGAATATTGGTATTGAAATCTTTTCATATAGTGCAGATTTAGATGCTAGGGTTAGTGATATAATGTTACTTTAAAAGGAGTTTCTTTGCAATATAAATTATATTTATGAAGCACATTGTGGAATGGAGTAAGAATATTGGTATTGAAATCTTTACATATAGTGCAAATTTAGATGTTAGGGTTAGTCAACAAACTCTAGCTCATTCAAGTGAAAATTTCTCCAAGACTATCTCCAAGGTCAAATGCCCTCCTCTTCTTCCCCAAATACATTCAAGGGTTTCCAAACTTTAATCTCTAGCCTTAAAGGATGAAACCCTAACCCTAGAATCCAAAATGGTCCAAGAGGCCAAGAAACCCTAACACCCAAGAGAAAGCAAGATCAAATGTACAATGAACATACCAAGAAAGAGAAAACATCCACCTCTTCCTATTATTCTAAGGTTTTCTCATGAATCCTAGCGCATCACTAAGAGAGCACTCCAAAGAAGAGATACAAAGGAATGTGTGATGTGATGTGTTGTTGGAAAGACTCTCTCCCACCTCTATTTACATCAAAGGAAAGGGAAGCCTACAATATAATACAGGTTAGTCTAAGCCTTACAAGCAAGCAAACTAAACATAAGTAGCCACACACAAGTGAAGCGCTCCACTCCTAGAGTACAAGTTTCAAGCTCCAAAGATGATGCCATTGACAATAGTGGCCCAAGTTGCTGTAGTTATGCAAGGGAGGGATAGACTACACCATTCCAAGCCTCTACAAAATCCATCCATCCTCCACATACAATTGCTCCACTAGGGAAACTACCACATACTAGAACAATATCGAATCCCCAACCATCCTTGAGCCATCGAGTGAAATCACGAAGTTGGTATTCACTTTTTTAACAATCGGATTTATTTGATTGTAATTTTCGATTTCTTGTTTGAGAGCTCCACATTTTCTTGCACACCATTTTTTTACATTCACGTCCGGGGGTTTAGAATTTTCTCATCCGAGAGTTTGGTCGGGTTTATGTTGGATTACTAATTTTCTCGAACAAGAGTTTAAAATTTTCTCACTCGAGAGTTTTGTCAAACCTTCCAAACAAACTCTCGTGCTGAATTCTCAAACGAGCAATAAGATTCTTTTTTAAACTCTCATCCGAGAGACTGTTTTATATATAAAAGCCAAAAATTGACTTTTCGGGCACTATATTGTTGTTTGTCGTATGTGTTGGGACACACCCGACAGAACACCCGCGAGACTTGTTCGGTCGCATGGTTCCTGCGAAAACGATTGCACCAGGTCTATTCTCCACACACAATAGTTCTGGAGAATGTGTTGGTGCTATGGGGATAACCTGGTACTGATACTAAAGGTGGAAAAAACGCTACTACAATGTATATGTTGTTAGTGCTAGTGTTGGGTGTTGATGTTACTCTGATGTTGGCGATGCTTATGTTGTTGTCTTTTCTTATGCGTCTGGGTCCGCAAGAATACTTGCAAAACATCATTCCACTGGTTGACACTTTCATCCACTGGTCATCACTTCCATCAACTAGTCAATTCTTCACCAACGACCGAGAACACTGGGTATGTGACCCTTTGTTGAAATAAACAACCTGTTAGCAGCATTTGACAACACCGGGTATGTAACCCTTGTAAAGTTTATCCTAAATTATTTTATTATTTCTTGTAAATACCATTTCATGGCGCCATGTTTGGAGGGATCTCAATGAAGCAGGTTGTTGAGAATTAACTAACAATTGTGAAAATTGTAGTTCGTTCAATCATAGTAAAAATTGTTTATGGACCTTTCTCGGACCAAAGGGGGGTTAAAATTCTCAGGGAAGTTATTGCATGTAAGGGGGACCTTATGAGTTTTAATTTATAGATGATTAGCATCTTGTCCCTTATTCCTTTTATTATGTTATTTCGATTACGACCTATATGGACTAGTAGTTGTACGACTTATTTCTTCAGCGTTAGCACCTATGACTCTAGCTTACGCACCTAACTTGTAGGGCTTGTTTCTCAATAAATTGTCATCGTTTCTTAAAACCCTTTCTTGGTTTTCAAGTCCCCACCTAAATTTTAGGTCATCCTTGGTGTCTAGGTACCTTCACTGTTTGATTTCTCTATGGAAATTTCCATTTTTGAATTGACCCTAGCAGCAAATAAGAGGCCACGGATCACAGATTAGGCCAGCAACAAACAAGGGGTCAAGGCCCAGTCCTAGGCATGCTTAAGATAGCCGCGTCCTAGTAAAAATAGTCACAGCCTAAATTAGGTAGCTTAAAACAACCATGGCACAACTCTAGTAGATTTACAACAACCACAAATCATCCCTAGCAGGATTACAAGGGTCACGGGCCAACACTAGTAATTACAACAGTGATCGCATCCTAGTAAAACAACCTTATGGAAGCCATAGAATCTATAACAAGAGTCTGTATTATTTTAGTGGCAGATTGTTCCACCCCTTTTAAACAATTTGTTATCTTGAGTGATAAGTATGGTTGAACCCTTTTAACCAATTTATTGTCTTTTAGTGGTAGTTATTGTTTTAGTCACACTGAAAGTGATTGTTCAAACCCTATTATCCAGTTTGTTGCCTTTCCCACTTTTTCAATAATTGGAAATTCAAATTTATATTCATAGTAAACTAAAGTGCTGAAAATTCAATTTCATAGTGAACTCACTTTCACTTTAAAATTTTAATACTTTCATCATATTTTGTATTGTGTAATTTATGATATATATATATATATACACACACTATGTCCTTAAGGCATTTGATTAACCTATTCCTAATTCCATTTTAATACATTTATATATGATGATATTCTGTGATTTGTTTTGGCCAATTGTATTCATAATTCACTTTTATTTTATGAAGTGGGTTCATACTACTTGGGATGTTTGAATGATGTAACACAACAACATCAGGAGGATGTTATAACGAGGGGTCTTTCTTCTCTCTCTCAATTTCCTGAAATATGCCCTGCTTGTTTAGTTGGTAAGTGTATACCCTTATGCACAAACTTTTTTAACTTCCCTTGGGAGAGGAGTAGTTCAACTATAAAAGGAAACCAATCTAATGTATAAATAATGTATACAAGCTATAATCGAATGAGACTAGTTGGTGTGAACTACTGGATGCTACAAGATGGTCTGGTGCGAACAGAAGGGAACCAATGGTTATGGCATGCGGCCTCAATTACTATTCCTAATATGGGATGGAACCTTATTGTTGCTCCTTTCAGTGGTTGCTTACTCATGTTGTGAATTTTAGTCCACTCCAGGATGCCATTTGAGTTCCCATATTTTATCTCGCTTCTATTTGATGACTAAGAATTGTCTTTTTAACCACAAATTCAATTATCAAGTCTTTGATATATCTTGAAAAGTGCCCAGAACTCAAGAAGAAATGATTATCCCTGTTGATCTACTTCATAAAAGTGGGCATATTTAGGAATTATGGGTCTTGATGCCCAGAATTCTCTTATGTTACAAGAAATGGTACCATTATGCTTGCCTACTCTTGAAATTTGCTCAGTTTTCATTGCTGTATGATTCAATGTACCACCCATAATTCATTATAAAACTTGAATTTATGCCATTTGTATCCCCTAATGCATTTCAAGGATGAGAGTTATGTCTTGTCTCATTGTTAATCAAGGCTAGCAAACAAACATAGGTGAGGTGAGACATGCCTCCTTGATGGCCTTTTACTTGCACTATTGCAGAAAAGGAGATTGAGCATATATTTTGGGTTTGCTTATTTGTGAGGTCTTTGTGTAAAGATTTTTTTAATCATTTCTCTTATCTAATTTTTTGTCCACTTCAAAGGAGGGTAGTTCTTTTTGGAAACCTTGATTTGTTTGTGTTAGTTGTTCAACATATTTGATTAGTGTTCATATTAATGGCTCTTTCATTCTTTTGGACAATTTGTATTACCTTCTTTGTAAACTACTAATCCTTTGTTATGTAGGATATAATAACATATCCCATGTTGTTTGTGTCCTCCGTGATTTTTCCAACATCCCTAGATATCAGGGGGAGGACTTACCTCTCCTCTCTTTCTTCAGTAATAACGCTCTTGAGGCTTGTTAGGGTTGTCCCTTTTCCCCATCATGCATGACATTTGATTTAAATATGCCACGTATTACTGTCCATTCTCGGTCTAAAGACTAAGACTCTAACATTTAAATTGGTAGTTGACAAGCACTCTTGACTAACATGCTCTTGCCTATCCATTTGTGCTTCCACATTGTGCCATGTGAGCACCTTCTTGAAATATGTGGAGTCATACTCCGTCATTTTTGTATCTAGTATTGTCATTCTTCATCATAGACCTCTTTCCCCAAGTTTAAGATACTTTGGATTTTACCGACATTGACATTTTCCTTATCAAATCAAGCTTGGAGGTTGTATTATGCTAGTGTTACCACTTGAAATTGCCAGTTCATTTTGCATTTTTTGAAGCATTCTTTTCGATAGCATTGTACCAAGAGATGTGAACTTTGAGAGATTGGTATGAGTCATTTTTTTTAGCATCACCTTGTTTATCATGAATAGTAGAAATAGTGATGGAGAAGCATTTGATTACATTATCTTTCACATGTTTGGAGGATTGTTTCATTATTGACTTCACATATTTGGGGGTAGTATTGCACATGTAGTAGCATTTCACCATGGTGATGATAAAACTTCCAGTTGTTGTAGGGAACACTTGTGGACCACATACATTGACAGAGAGATAAAAGTTTGTTTTTGTCTTGTCTCGTGGTTAGAAGGGTTGTCTTCCCACTTTGTTGTGACAACTCTTGTTGAATTGTGGCTAGCCTTACATTGGATTAGTCTTGTGGTGACTCCTCCCTTGTTGGTCCTATGTGTTAGCGCCTCTCTTTGAGTGTGGTAACTTGACCCTCTTTTTCTTGGACACTGTCATGGTTCTACATAGGGATGTCCTTTTGAATCCTTATTACACCTTCTCTCTCCCTCATGTGTGATCCATGGACTGTTCTTGGACTTTTGAAGGGCTTTGTTGCTTTCTTTTGGCATGTGTTGAGGCCATCACTACCTATGCTTGGACTGTGGAGGGTGTTGCTTCCTATTTGACTATGTTTTTGGATGTCGCTTCTTGTACTTAGGGTGTAGTTTCCTATTGAGAGGGATGCTACCTATGTGGACTGATTTTGGTCTATTTTGTAGGGATGCTTCCTATGTGGAATATCTTGTAGGTGTTGTTTGTCATCTTGCAACTATTATGGACTATTTTGGAGGGTTGTTGCCTACGTGGACTATTCTTTTGGTGTTGTGAGACTTCTTGTGACTATCACTACCCTGATTGAGGATGAAATAGCTTATTTAAGGGTTACAATACCTGTTTGAAGGCTCCCATCCTCTACTAAGTCATCATGTGAGGTTGTTGATGCTTATTTGAGGTCTGTTTGGAATTGCTATGAGGGTTTATGGATGTCGGTTACTACTGTGAGGTCTTGTAAGGTGTTTGAGGTTGCAATTTATTGTTGGATATTTGTTGGGTGCCTCTACTAATGTATTTGGGTTGTTCTTGATCATGTTGTACCTTGTCTAGACCTTTGCACTCTCTACTATACCTTTCTAACCCTATTCTACAACACTTTACCTCTCTCTCTCTCTCTCACACACACACACAGGTATGTTCAGACCCTTAGTTAAGGGTCAATTTTTTTCCTATTATTGACTTGCCTCTAAGAGACAAGATCTGATCTGAAAGTTAACTCCGAGTATAAGGAAGGTTGTCAAACTCAAGTAGGCTATCAGATCTTGTTTGCGAATACAATTTCTTTTATTGATTATACTTTTCACTATTGTTGAACTATAAATTGTAATTTTTATTTCAGTACTATTTTTTGTAATTTGCATTTAAATTATCTTTTATGATTTACTTCACCAGTACTTGTATTATTTATTTCTCCATTATTTTGTTTCAAACCCTAAATTTAACATAATGATCGTTAATAAATGTTAAAGTTGAAAGAGATGAAAATTATATCTTAAAATTTTCCAATTTGTTTAACTTTTGTGTCTGAGTATATGAAAGGCATTGGAGCATATAAATAGTGAACTGGGGTATTTAATGGGTGAATTTGGGAAAATATTTGCCAACTTTTTCCTAGTATTAAGTCTTCAAGACCTTTCGAGTTTTGCATCTTTTTGGATAGGTGTTTCCAAGGTCTGGATAAGTTGGAATGCGGTCATTAGAGGAAATTTCAACTCAAAATGGGCCTTTTAACTTTTATTCAAATTCCATGTCATCATGTGTTAGCCAATGAAATTGCTTTAAATTTGAAATACCGTATAGGTCTTAAACACTTTTTTAATATAAATTTGGGGATAGGTATCATAAAAAAAACTACTTTTTTGTTTGTATTTTCAACATATCTCCTT
>LPNX010956256.1:926770-946149 GCA_001517045.1 Pseudotsuga menziesii | reverse complement strand
TCCTCCAAAATTAATAAATATTATTTTATTATTTTAACTATTATTTTATTAATTCTTTTTAGGAGGCCCATTTTGAGTTGAAATTTCCTCTAATGCATATGCTTCCTACTATGGTGACAAAGTATTTCATTATTTGGCTCATAGTACATGTAATCCAACAGGCTCTTCTATTGGGCACCTTCACTGCCATCTTGATCTCACCAGAGGATATCTCCAAGTGTATATAATTCTTATGTAACCTCGACTGCGATCAGTTTCCTATAAGGAAACCATAGATCTTTTTATTGTCCTCAATCTAGTTGCATCTTGCATTCTTCATTAGTTGCATCCTGTCCTATGTTTCATTATATTTCCCACCCCATGTTTCATTATTTTTAGGCCCTTGGGATGGAAAAACATTGGCTGAAGTCCCTCTTCAGTTTCCATGAGAACGACAAAAGATGATTCAACATCTACATAATGCCCACTTCCTTGGAATTGATAGAGCACATTATTCCCAAATTTTGAACCAACGAAGCTTAGAAACCTGATTTGAGAACACATACTGTTGATGTTACATGAATTGTATCAAAATACTTGATCTTCAGTTTAGTCACTTGGAACATAAGGTGCAACATGTTCAACCCCATCAAGAATCAAGAAACTCTATATCAACAATATTAACAAGGTTTTTCAGGTCCCGGGATGGAACAATACAAGCTAAGATCCCTCTTCAGTTTCTATGAGAATGGAGGAAGATTATTCAACATCTACATCATCCCCAATTCCTTGGAATTGGTAGAGCACATGATTCTCAAATTATAAACTAGCGAAGATCGGAAAACTGACTTAAGAACACACACCATTGATGTTACATGAATTGTATCAAAATACTTGATATTCATTTTAGTTACTTTGAACATAAGGCACAACATTTTCAACCCCATCAAGAATTAAGAATCTCTATATCAACAATGTTAACAAGGTTTTTCAGGCCCCTAGGATGGAAAAATATTGGTTGAAATCCCTCTTCATTTTCCATGAGAATGGTAGGAAATGAATCAACATCTAAATCATCCCCAAATCCTTGGAAATGGTAGAGCACATGATTCCCAAATTTTAAAGCAACGAAGCTTGGAAACCTAACTTGAGAACACACATTATTGATTTTACATTAATTGTATCAAAATGGTTGTTCTTCAATTCAATCACTTCTCGCATAAGGTGCAACACTTTCAACCCCATCAAGAATCAAGAATCTCTATATCAACAATCTTAAAAAGGTTTTTCAGGCCCCTGGGATGGAAAAATACTAGTTGAAATCCCTTTTCAATTTCCATGAGAATGACGAAAGATGATTCAACATCTACATCATCCCCAATTCCTTTGAACTGGTAGAGGGAATGATTCCCAAATTTTGAACCAGTGAAGCTCAAAAACTTGACTTGAGAACACACATTGCTGATGTTACATGAATTGTATCAAAATACTTGATCTTTTTTTCAATCACTTAGAACATAAGGTGCAACATTTTCAACCCCGTCAACAATCAAGAATATGTATATCAACAATATTAACAAGGTTTTTTAGGCCCCTGGGATGGAAAAACACTGGATGGAATTCCTCTTCAATCTCCATGAGAATTGAATAAGATGATTCAACATATACATTATCCTTAATTCCTTAGAGCTGGTAGAGCACATGATTCCCAAATTCTAAACCAACGAAGCTCAAAAACCTGACTTGAGAAGACACATTACTGATGTTACATGAATTGTATAAAAATACTTGATCTTCAATTCAATCAATTACCACATAAGGTGAAACATTTTCAACCCCATCAAGCATCAATAATATCTATATTAACAATCTTAACAAGTTTTTTCAAGCCCCTGGGCTGGAAAAATACTAGCTGAAATCCCTCTTCATTTTTCATATTTTTTGATATGTAGTTATGGAATCAATGATTCCTATTATTTATCAATATACTATGTAGCATCTATATGCCTCACAAGTCATGATGATTCATCTCTTGGGAAACATTTATTTTGATCATTTGATGTGATTTTCTATCATTCCAGCAAGAACATATTTTAGTATTTTCAGTTTGCAGTCCATATGTGATCGATGATCAATGATTCCAATTATTTATCATTGTACTATGTAGGATATAGATGCTTCATGAGTAATGATGATTCATCCCTTGACAAACATATATTTTGATCATTTGATGTGATTTTCTATCATTCCATCAAGAACGTATTTCAATATTTTTAGTTGTTCATATGTGATTGATGATCGATGATTCCTAATATTTACCATTATACTATGTAGCATCTAGATGCCTCATGAGTCATGATTATTCATCTCTTGAGAGACATTTATTTTGATCATTTTAAATGATTTTCTATCATTCCATCGGTAATGTATTTCAGTGTTTTTAGTTTACAATCGATATGTGATCGATGATTGATGATTCCTATTATTTATCATTGTACTGTGTAGAATCTAGAAGCATCACGAGTCATGATGATTCATCTCTTGAGAGACATTTATTTTGATAATTTGATGTGATTTTCTATCATTCCATCAGGAACATATTTCAATATTTTCAGTTTATAGTTTATATGTGTTCATGATCCACCATTTGGCATCTTATGCATCTTATATATTAGTTGTATTTTCATATTTATGTAACAATCTGTTTATTTGATGTTGTTGTTTCTTTAAATGTTAAAATTTTTGAAAAATAATGTTTAATTTTTTTTATTTTTGTATGCTTTATGACATTTGCTGATTTTTTTTGTATTTCGATATTGTTGCTGATAAGTTACATTACGAACCCTTAATTATATATTTGTTGACTTGATATATGTAACTTTGGTTTGGACCTTCCTTATATGGCGATGATAAAACTTCCAGTTGTTGTATGGAACGCTTGTGGACCACATACATTGAGAGGGGGATAAAAGTTTGTTTTCCCTCATCTTGTGGTTAGAAGGGTTTCCTTCCCACCTTGTCTTGTGGTTAAAAGGGTTGTCTTCCCACCTTTTCTTGTGGTTGAAATGGTTGTCTTCCCACCTTGTTGTGACACCTCTTGTTGACTTTTAGCTAGCCTTATGTTGTCTTAGTTTTATGGTGAATCCTCCCTTGTTGGTCCTATGTGCTAGCACCTCCCTTAGAGTGTGGTAACTTGACCCTTGATCTTTTTCATGGACACTCTCTTGGTTTTACTTAGGGTTGTCCTTTTGAAGGTTGATTACACCTCTCTCCCTCATGTGCGCGCTATGGATTGTTCTTAGACTGCTAAAGGGTGTCGTTTCTTGTTTTTGGCATGTGTTGAGGCCACCACTACTTATGCTTGACTATGTAGGGTGTCGCTTCTTGTTTTATTGTGTTTTTGGGTGCAACTTCTTGTAATTAGGGTGTTGTTTCCTATTGAGAGGGAAGTTACCTATGTGTTACACACAAATGTTTGCAATGTGCTTAATCCCTTGAAGTTCCCTAGCCAAAGTATATTTTGTAGGATATTTCTACTAAATTCTAGGAAGCCTGGTGCACTTTGTCTCTTGACATAAAGCACCATCCCCCTCAAGCCTCTTTCCCAATGTCAAGGTGCGTCGGTTACACTTGTTTCTTAAGGACAAGAAGTTTCAACACCTCCTTCCAGTGCATAAGGAGAGTCAGTCCTCCCAAACTGTAAAAAAAAAAGAGAATATTTTGAGAACCGTCTAGATGAAAGTCCTCGTGAAGGTTTATACCAATTGCC
Source organism: Pseudotsuga menziesii (assembly GCA_001517045.1). Lineage (NCBI taxonomy): Eukaryota > Viridiplantae > Streptophyta > Pinopsida > Pinales > Pinaceae > Pseudotsuga > Pseudotsuga menziesii. Next base: position 942,401 of record LPNX010956256.1, on the reverse strand, counting down.
TGGAGTAAGTGGCATTTGTACCCCTAATATTTAGGGATGATCCCTCACCTTCTTTTCAAAGAATATCAACCCATTTGGTCCTTCTTTGGCCTATATATGCAAGCTTCCCCTCATGGATGTTAGAAGTTGGAGGATCAAGAGAGTAGCATTATGTTGTTGGAATCATTAGTGGTGTAAGAGGCAAAGAGCGTGGCTTTGTGAGTGATATTTGTATATTTTTTAGAGTGTGTGAAAGTGATATGCAACAAAGTCCCAGAAATAGCATAAAAAGAGCAGAAATAGACAATTAGAGAGTAATCCATGCCTTAATAATGAATACAAGAGATGAATATCAATCCTTTTCGAGGGAGGAACCTCCTTACACAATGTACTAAGTACACAAGACAAGATACTATGATGACTAAAATGAGAATATCTCCTTCCTATATATAGGAGACAAAGATGCACAATAACAACTAATAGACCCAAGATGACATAAATAATATGTAATGCACCACAATATAGGGAGTATTGCGCCACAGTATATGGTGTAATGTGCCATCATTAAGGGCTTAACAAGCCCCTCCCCTTCAAAAAGTGTTTTCCTCAATGTTGAAGTAGTTCTAGATGATATTGTATAAAGGAATCATCTTCCCATGTTGAATCTTCAGTGGGTAAGTTCTTCCATTTAATGAGATACTCTGGAATTGATCGATTTCGAAGCTATCTAGCTTGTATTTCAGTAATTTTTCAGGATCCAATATGATTTTTCCTTCCTCACCAAGTTCTGGTAATATCATTTGAACTCGTAGCTTGTCACTGATTACCTTCTTTAAACATGAAACATGGAAAACTGGATGGACTCGTGAAGATGTAGGTAGTTCCAATTTGTCATTAGAGAGAATTTGAGGTCAAAAATGGGCCTCAAAAGGACCAAAATGTACTATAAAAATCAACCAATTACATTCTAGTAGATGACATCATCCCCCATGGTTGAGGTGGCATTGCATGAGTTAAGAATGCTTATTTGTCACATTTTCTATGGTTGATGAAAACCCAAAGTTAACCAAGGTAGTGGTACAAGTACTTTTAAGTCATAAAGTGAAGTACTCATAATAAAAGTCATTTCACACTTTTTCATAAAATAATATTATTGTTATTTTCAAGTAAAGTACTCACAATTCACTTTCTCATAAAATAATATTTTGTCATTTTCAAGTAAAGTACTCATAATTCATAAAAATGTCTTTTCACATTTTTTTATAAAATAATATATTGTCATTTTCATGTTTTTTTTAATTTTAAATTATATATTCACTCAATTGTATTTAATATCATAATGTCAAACTAATATATATATAAACTTGTACTTTTAAAATAAATTAAATTTATTTTTGTTTAATTTTATTTACAATGAATCTTAGTCACATCATTGTAGAGTTATTTTATTAATTTTATTTATAGTCAATTTAGAAAAGTAACTCAACCATGGTTATTTATATTGTGCATAAAAAGTAGTGTAGGAGGTGAGTTGTCATATATACCTACCCCATAAAACCCCTAACTCATAATATTTTAATATATCTTATATTTTTGTAGTACATCTCTTAGGAGGCCCATTTTTGACCTCAAATTCTCTCTAATGAAGCCATACTATCAATATTTTGTAACACCTTGTAGGGACCGTAGTATTTAGATGATCATTTATTATCCTTCTTGGTTTTTTTCAAGGACATCTATTTGTATGGTTGCAGTCTTGAAAACACCCAATCCCCCACATTAAATCTTCGTTCACTACGATGTTGATATGCGTGTTATTTCATTTGATTTTGTGCTAGCTGATTCAAGTTGTCCTTTAAGAGTTGAAGAACTTGTTGTTGATGCTTCATGTGGTCTTCCACTGCTTGAACCTTAGAGGAGTCTCTTAGTGAATATGTGATGGATGGCATATGATAGCCATAAAGTGCCATAAATGGGGTCATTTTTTATGATGTATGGAAGGAAGTGTTATACCACCATTCTTCTAAGGGTAACCACTTGGCCCATTGTGTTTGTTTATCAGCTGCAAAACATCAAATATATGCTTCCAAACATTTGTTTACTATCTCTGTTTTTCCATATGATTGAGGGTCATAAGATGAGATATGAGCCATTTGAGTACCCAAACAAGAAAATAATTTGGTCCAAAACTTTCCAGTGAAAATGGGATCCCTGTCACTTACTATAATATTTGGAGTACCATGTAGTTTTTGTATTGTCTCCATAAAAGAATTGGTGATCGTGCTTGCTTTGAAGGGGTGAGATAGTGCACAGAAGTGTGCATATTTAGTAACTCTATCAACCACCATGATGACACTCTTTCCTTCATACTTTTGTAAACATGTGATAAAATCCATCGACACCTATATCCACCTTTGGATTGGAATGGAAAGTGTTTGTAGGAGACCAGGGGTCTTAATTGTTTCCACTTTATTTTGTTAGCAAACCAAACATTCTGTCACAAATTTTTGAACATAATTTTTAAGACCATCCCAACAAAAATATTTCTTTACCCTGTGGTAAGTTTTTAATAAACGTGACTTCCCTCCAATCGGTGAGGAGTGGAATTCAGAAAGTAATTTTTTCTTGAGATGGGTACTCTTACCAAGATATAAGCAATCCTTATACCATAACAAGTCATCTTTCCACCTAAATGTATTAGAGACACTGGGATCCTGCTGCAGCTTTTGAATAAATGTCCATATTTTTTCGTCATTTTTCCATTCGTCCATTTCTTCGGCTATCCAATATGGTTGGATGATCAAAATAGCATAGAGTAAAGCTTCAACATCCTCATCTTTCCTGGAGAGTGCATCTGCAACAAAAAATTTCCTCCCCTTTTTGTTGATGATTTCAAAGTCATATCCCAACATCTTTGTCACCCATTTTGTTGATCTTCTGAAGATAGCCTTTGTTCCAAGAAGTATTTAAGGCTATCATGATCAGTTTTAGCCTTGAAATGTCTCCTTATAAGGTAGGGGCTTCATTGCTTCAAGGAATGTAGTATTGCCAACATTTACTTCTTATAAATGGGATTTTTTAAGTTCTTTCCCTTGACTAGATGACTCATGAAGGAAAGAGGGTGTACTTCTTGGAATAGTACAACTTCATTTCCATTTCCTGAAGCATCATATTCGACAATAATTTTTTTGTGAAGTCCGGTGTCGCAAAAACAGGAGCTTTACACATGGCATCTTTGAGTTGTTGAAAAGCTTGAATTTCCTCTCGACTACAAGAAAATGCATCTTTATTCAGTAATGATGTTAGAGGATCTCCTATTCTTTCATGGTTCCTAACAAACTTGCGGTAGTACCCTATCAGACCTAAGAATCCTCAAATATTCTTCATGGTTTCGGGAATTAGCTAGTCCATCATGGATTTAATTTTTCTAGGGTCTACCTTGACACCTTCATGAGATACAATATAATCCAAATACTCTACCTCCTTTATCCCAAAGAAACATTTTGAGGGTTTTGCATACAATTCTTTCTCCTGTAGTAGTTATAGTACCCTGTCAACATGTTGAACATGTTCTTCCCAAGACTTGATATAGATTAGTATATCATCAAAGAATACGAGCACAAATTTTATAAGGAAAGGCTTGAAAATAGAATTCATCAAACCTTGAAATGTGGAAGGTGAATTTGTTAGAACAAATGGCATGACCAAAAATTCATAGTAACCTTCATGAGTTCTGAATGTTGTTTTGGGGATTTCTTCATCCTTCATTCGAATCTGATGATACCTAGAACAAATATCTAACTTTGTGAAGGCAACCACTCCATGTAATTCGCCTAACAATTCATCAATGACGGGAATGGGAAACTTATATTTAATGGTGATCTTGTTGAGTTCTCTATAATCAGGACACATACGCCATGATCCATCTGGCTTGGGTACCATTACCACTGGTGGAGAGTAAGAACTTTGGCTATGCCTAATTATTCCAGCTTCTAACATTTCAACAACCATATGCTCAATTTTACTCTTTTGGATATAGAGATATTGTTGAGGTCTGATGTTAGGAGGAACACTACCTGGAATTAGGTGGATAGCATGATCAAAGTCACGAATATGTGTAATACCTTTGGGAATGAATTAAAATACCTTGGAATGCTTATTAATGACCCTTTGGAGATTTGGGGAGATAGGGAACTTTGAGGTTTGAACATCTAATGAGCATAATTGTTCAACTACACCTTGATGTCCCTTTTTTAACAACTTTGCCATACCATTAGAGCTTATCACCTTGCTTGGTTTTCTTGTGATACCATTTAACTCGTATTCTTTTCCTTCCCATGAAAATTTCATGAATTTTTTTTGAAAATTAAAAGTCATTATTCCCAGCGAGGGACACCTAAGAAAACATCAGCACCACCCATTGGGATAGAAATCATTGGACTATTCAATACATATTTCCTCATAGCCAGATTGATATTATGGCATTTGCCTAAGCAATTTATAGTTCCTCCATCTGCAATCATTACTTGAAACTCTGGTGCTGGATATAAAAAGCAATTAAGAACTTTGGCTAATTTATAGTGAATGAAATTATGAGTACTAAGAGAATCAATCAACACTGTTACCTTCTTCTTTTTTATGTACCCTTCAATCTTGAGATTGTGAGGAGTGATAAGTCTAGCTAATGCATCACAAGATATGGTGGGAGTAATTTCTTCTGAATTAACCTCTTCTATTTCTTCTGAAGTTGCCTCTTCTTGAGATGCTTCCTCTTCTTTTGGTTCTTCCTCTTCACAATTTATGTATAATAATTTCTTCTCATTTCACTTATGTCCCTTACTATACATGCTGTCACAATTAAAGCATAATCCTTTTTCTCTTCTTTCGTCTAGTTGTTGGGGTGTAAACCTTTATGGTGGTTTAGAAGAAGGAACATTATTTTCTCTATATGTGTTGGAGAAGGATTTTCTAGTAGCCATTGCCATATTTTTACTTTCAACTTTCCTTGCCATCATGAAATCCTTCTCTAGGGATGATGGTTCAAAGAGAAGCATCTCGTGTTGAATTCTATATTTCAAGGTTCCAATAAAAATATCTAACAAATTATCTTCTAAAATATTCTTCTCTCTGAGACTTACTATGTTGAAATTGCTTGATGTGCTCTGTAACTGAACCTTTTTTTCTTGATATTTACCAACTGGCCGAAGAAGGTGTCACTATTTATATCCCCATAATGTGCAATAAATTATTTTATGAATATAGACCAAGAGATAATAGAGTCCTTTTTATGGTCACAAATCCATTGGTACCATACAAATTGATCAGGTTCTAAATACAAGGATGCAATAGTTACCTTTTGCATAGTGGGCACCTGGTGTAGATCAAATAATTGCTCCATCTGAAAAATCCACGTGATTGGATCCTTGCCATCAAATTTTATCATCTTAATTTTTGGGATAAAGTAGTTTCTTGGACCTGAACTGAACCCATGATGTTGTAGTGAATCATCAACTTTTTAGGACTCCAACTTAGTACTCTACAATTGTTTTTCAATTTTCTCTAGACGTGACTGGAATAAGTCATATTTTTACTCCTTATCCTCTTCTTGAGTAGATAAATGAGGAATAAAGTTATGTTTTATATCCTTCATCAATTCCTTCAAGTATTGTAGATCTTCTTTTCTATCCATCCCTTTGAGATCCTCTTTACTAGCCATCTTCTTTTCTATCCATCCCTTTGAGATCCTCTTTACTAGCCATCTTCTTTTCCAATTTAACTAAGTTATCAATTTTCACATTTCCTTTAATCATATCTTCCAAATTGGACACTCTAAAAGACATTTCTTCCATTTCATCGTATAATGGGGATGAATCCTCTATGGGTTTGAGTGGAGTGTGATTCTTTCCACTTCCTTGGTGGCATATTGAAATATATATCACACCCTAGGGTTTACCACAAATAGATACATCTACTAAAAGCTAATCAAATGCAAAACGATGTACCTTTCTTAAACCCTGATTGGAAGAGTGTTTTAGGGCTGACTTGTAACTGATGTAGAATTTGAATTTTGACTCCTCTAGGTATTAAAATTCGGCCTGTGGTACCATTATCTGTACTCTTACAAATTTCTAAGGTCTGACCTAATTTGGATGTTCCAAAAAAACGTTATTGCAAATCTCCCAAATATTCTTATTTTTTTCCTATCAAGAAGAGCATACTTGTATTGTATTCCATGTGTCCAATATTTTGTTTCTATAGCTTAAACTTTTTCCATAGATACCCTGGTCTATCTTCTTTCATATGAAACTTATCTCACCTAATTTGGATCTCGAATGCCTCATATATGACCTTTTTCCCAAGAACACATGTTTTAGACTAGGTTTTGGACTAGTCACAAACCCTAAATTCCTCAGCAATTATCTCTGAAACTGTAATGCAAAAGGATTTGAATTTCGGAATGGAGATATTAGGACATGTTTTGGAAGTGGGTTTTTAGCTTGTATCTCTCAATCCTTGTATAAAAAAAATTGTAGCAAAAGTTCCAAGATGAATCGTTTTGTACAAACAGGTCTCGAGGAAAGAGCTCTGATACCAAATGTTATGCAACAAAGTCCCAAAAATAGCATAAAAGAAGCAGAAATGGACAATAAGAGAGTAATCACACCTTAACAATGAATAATAGAGATAAATATCAATCATATTCAAGGGAGGAACCTCCTTACACAATGTACTAAGTACACAAGACAAGATAAGATACAATGATGACTAAAATGAAAATATGTCCTTCCTATATATAGGAGACAAAGGTGTACAATAAAAACTAATAGACCCAAGCCGACATAAATAATATGTAATGCACCAAAATATTGGGAGTAATGTGCCACACTATATGGTGCAATGTGTTATCATTAAGGACTTAATAGAAAGTGAGACAAAAGGCATTGTGAGAACAAGGCTTCAACATCAAGGCTTTGGTTGTAGTTTTTTTCTCTTTTTCTATTAATACAAATATGTTCCCCTGTCCCATGAATAATTTGTGTTGATATGAGTTGTTCATTTCTTTTCTCCTTGATCATTAGAAAAGATTGTTAAATTATCTTGTTCCTTTCACTTTTGTATCTTTTTCTTTACATTATTTTGTAGGTATAACTGATCGTAAGAGAATTTATAAGAGAAGGATCACCTTCATTATTGAGGCAAGAAAGCTTGACATTCAAGTAGTTTAACAATATAGGGAGAGGATGCATTGATGTGAGTATTTTGTTTTAGATCTGCCCCGTGTATACTAGGAAAACAATCTTTGTGTGTGTTGATATAGAATTTCCGATAACAAAACTAGCGACCATATTGGGGATTCGATTAGATCTTTGAATTTTCGCTTTGCTTTTGATTACAAGCTCTCAAAATTTGTATATTTTTAATTTAAGGATTTAAGGTGTGAAATCCATCTTATCTCAATTCCATCTTCCCCTTAGGTTAGTGTTTACAATCAACAAATTCCAGTTTGATCAGTAATTACTTAGGTTAAAGGTTATTTTCTCTTTTTGGTTCTCTTGATTTTCCAACGCACTTGGGTCAATTTAACAGAGCGTGGATATCTTCCTAATGCATTTTTTTCTGTTTTCACAGAGCTTCGATGACACCTTTTTCCCAAAGACAGGAAGTGTCGCTAACATTGTCCCACAGGGAGAAAAGAGCATTAGCCCCTCGGGGACGCCCTAGTCCAACCCTGTAAGGTGTGTCGAGGTAGGCTAACTTCAACTACGGAAGTACTCTTTTGGAATATTGTGTTTGGGTTTGGTTTTTGGTTTGTCAATTTGCTTCTTTGTTTGTTGTTACATTTGATAGTGTGCACTTCGCTTGAATATAGTTTTTGAGTTAAATATTGAAAATCATCTTAGTAAAGGATCCAAAACTCTGTGATTTTGTGTTTAGAAGTTCAGTATTGGGTATTATTGTTGGCATGTAGATCTATGATAAGTCTTTCTAGATCCATAAAAAAAAAGTGTCACTTCTTATGCTTTTGTGGAGTGATTTTACTTGTTCTCTGCATTTCCATTCCAAAAATATATGAAAAAACAAAAAGAATCATTAGATCTGTTGCTTTGGGTCTGATTATGTACTTTTATTATTATTTGATTGATAAAGTAGAATAGTAGTTGGGTCTGATTAGGTACTTTTGTTTTATCTGATTAATCAAGTAGAAAAGTAGTTGTTCTTTTTCAAATTTTGATTGTGGAAAACATAAAAGTTAAAAGCATTAGGAAACTTCTTCTTTTTATACATCAGAGATCTCTTTAGGTTAAGAACTGAGAGGTTTTGTGTGTTTGGAAGTTTCGAAGCTTTAAGGATGAGTTATAAAAGTTGCTTGGTGTTTTCATTGATTGCTTGAAAGGAAAATATCTCTCCTTTACTCTAGCTAGGATTCATCGAAAAGAGAATTGCATTTCATTTAGATCATTAAATCTTGCAATCACTACACTCTCCATAAACATTCACTAACCATCAAGATAAAATCGAATGGTATCTTAGGTTACAATCCTTAGAAATTTGATTGATAAGTTAGAAGACGTGTTCCAACGTCTATAAAAATAGGAGCTATCATTTTTTGTCTGTGCTGCTTCCTGGGGTCTATGCGGTTCTTACACATACCAATAGATATTTTGAACAAATTTTCACGTACCCTTGAGGTATATCAAAAGGTTCTTCACGTACTCAATACTATATCGGAAGGCCTCTTTCGAACGGTTGTGCATCAGAAAACACTAACATGCATTTGAGCTCCCACGTACCTTGCGTATATTAGGATACCCTTCTAGGAATCTATACCAATTGAGAAAATCCTTTCAGTTGTCTTATTGAAGCAATATATCGAGACAACACTCAGGAAACTACTACGCATGTACCATCCAGGTAGTCAGGTATTTAGGAAAGGGTACGGTCCCAATCCTCCCTGTCGCGTTTTATTGTTGGACCTTACAGTATATCACGAGTTGTGACAACTTGACATTCCTGGTGAGGATCCAACTTTTTAACCCCTCTTATCACTTAAGTTTGCTTGTGACCTTAGCTTATGTAGGATTTTTTGTGTGTAATATTTTCAATTAGAAGACTCTTAGGTTAAATTTTTTAGCTAGTTTTTTGGTTGAGCTACCTATGAGAAGATCTCACAGGATGCATGGCTCACCACTTGAATTTCCTCCTACCATGGAAGAAAGAGAAGGGGAAACCATGGACCAACCTATTATAGTTGATCCATATGTAGAGGGTATTCTAGTTACTGAATCTGGGGAAGAATATTCTTCCTTTGAAAATCCATTTAACCATACTCTGATATTAGCTCAACTACCTTCTTTGCATGATTCGTCTTTTCACTTTCCTGTGGAATTGTATTCTGATTCACAAGATTGGTTTTTTTCCCAGCCTTCAGATGACCCTGTAGCTTCCAAATTTGGTCCAACTACTCCATTTTGGGAGACTTCCTTAGGACAAACCATTTCCTAATATGGTACCACATGTCTGTCTTATGTCACACCTCCATGCAGTACCAAATTATTCCAAATGAAGAACCTTTTAGACCACTACTTGACACTGTGTCTCGTCTGCGTATAATGAGGGGGGACTTAAGAAGACATGGTTTCTCTTCTTTACCCCCCTTTTTCAAAAATAGAAAGTCTTGAATACCATGCTCATGTTTGGCCTCATGTTGTTACTGCTTTAGGAATACTGGTTCAAAGTGTGGTTTCTTATTTTCTAGGTCAAGTTTCTATCCCTTCCCTATTAGTCCAAAGTCTCCCACCTATTTCTAGTTCTCCCACAAACTCTACCGTTAGGGGGGGAATCCTCATCCCAAGTGGTTTCGACAACTAGGAGAGTTGCTTCAAATATTCGGTAGAATATTGCTTTAGGGAATCCTGTAGTTAGTGGAAATTCCACCCCTGTTAATGTGGTTATCCCTTCTCCAGTGACGGGACAACCATCATGGGTACAACCCACGTCTAGTCAACCTTCATGGGGTTATACTTACCCAGGAATGGTAAATAAAAATTATCAACCCATTTCCTCGGAAAGTGTTTATCCTGAGATACCTTATCCTAGAAACATGAATACCCCATGGGGGAAACCAAATTGGATGAATGTCTCAACACCATGGGCACCCCCTATTGGACCACCTAGTGGACCATCCAGAGGTCCTCCTTTTGGAAGTCCACTGTTTGTTGTGGATCCCGATCTTCCAGATTCATAGATGTTATTGTTCAGTTGTGTTTGCACCCCATGTTTATTGTACACTCATCCAAGCTGAGGGTGTGGGGCTCAAAACCCCCGAAGGAAATTTTTTAGGATGTTTTTCGCAAACAGTTTGCAGACCCATGGTATTGGGTGACCCGTAGTATTTTCCCATGGTATTTCCCCTGTAAAAAGAAAGCATTATAATATAGTTGTGTACTGTATTGTAGCATTGTAAGCAATATCTGTGATTGTGTGAGAGAGATTGTGAGAGTGTGAAGAAGAAGTGCAGCGGGGTTTGCTGAAGGTTGTATCCCTTCAATTTGTTGGACAGTATAATAAAAGGACTGGAAATTTATGTGTGGACGTAGCCCATCTTGGGTGAACCAAGTTATATTCATGTCTCTCTTGTAATGTGTTTAATGTGTTTGCATCTTGTTTAATAAGTTAACTGTATAATTGTTATTTCTCTGCGATCCTGTTTTTCTAACAATTAGTATCAGATCCAAAGGGTCTATTTGGTTGAAAATTTGCAAGAAAGAAGGGTTCCTAATTCGAGTGGGAGCAATGGCAGAATAAACAAAGTTTAGGATCAAGAAATTTAACGGCCAAAACTATCAGTTATGGAAGATGCGAATGGAGGACTATATGTGCCAGAAGGATCTGTACCTATCATTGGGAGGAAAAACAAAACAAATGGTGACTATGAAGGATGAAGAATGGGAGGTTCTTGACAGAAATACACTGGGAACAATATGGTTGTGCCTAGCTTTGTCAGTGGCTCTCAATATTTCGAAAGAAAAGACAACAGAGGGTGTGATGAGCGCATTGGCTAATCTCTAGGAAAAAACCTCGACTTCCAACACGGTATTTTTAATGAAGCGTTTATTTAATATGAAGATGTGAGAAGGTGGATCTGTTGCTGACCATTTAAATGAGTTTAATACACTTACCAGTCATTTAAGTTTTGTAAAAGTGAACTTTGATGATGAGGTTAGGGCTCCTCTAATTGTGTGCTCATTCCCATAAAGATGGAATAGCTTGTTCATGGATGTAAGTAACTTTGTCCCTTGTTCAAACACTCTTAAATTTGATGATGTTGTTGGTGTTAATCTTAGCAAGGAAATGTAAAGAAAAAGAACAGGGGAGACATTAGGTAATTCGTTGACCATGGAGAGTAGAGGGAGACAAAAATGAGAGAGGAAGGATCCTAGGTAATCACAACAAGTCTAGAAAGGGCAGAACCATGTCCATATTTGGAAAAATAGAGTGTTGAAACTGTGGTAAGAGAGGACATATGAATAAAGACTGCATAGCTCTAAAGAAGAAAGGAGATGGGAAACAAGAGACTAATCAAGAAGCAAATGTAGTAGGTGATGTGTTACAAGATGCTTTGATTCTTGCATTAGATAATACTAGTGATTACTGGGTAGTAGATTTAGGGGCTTCATGTTATGCTACACCCCATAGGAAATTCTTTCATGATTATGTTCAAGGTGATTTTGGACATGTTTTATTGGGGGATGATGAACGATGTAAAATTGTTGGAATGGGTAAGGTATGGATTAAGTTAAATAATGGAAATGAATGGCTGGTAAAAGATGTAAGGCACATTCCTTGTTTAAAAACAAATCTAATCTCAACAGGGCAACTAGGAGATAGTGGTTGTTTGTGTATGTTTGGAAAAACGTGGTGGAATAGCACTAAAGGAGCACTGGTAATAGAAAAAGAAGATAGGGTAGGTACGTTATATTTATGTCCTCATAATACTTATTATTTTATCTTTGTAGCTTCCACAAAAACAGGTGCAACATTGTGGCATCATAGGATTGGCCACATGAGTCAGAAGGAGATGCAAATTCTCCACTCAAGGAAATTGCTTCTAGATATGAAGCAGGTATGTTTGGAATTATATGAGAACTGTGTTTATGGAAAACAAAAGAGAGTTAGATTTCTCAGGGTTGGGAAACAAAAAAAGAGTGAAAAGTTATAGCTTGTGCATAGAAATGTATGGGGCCCAACTCAGGTACAATCTCTTAGTGGCTCTCATTATTATGTTACTTTTATTGATGATGCATCTAGAAAAACTTGGGTTTATTGCATTAGATAGAAATATGATGTGTTTGTTACTTTTAAGAAGTGGAAAGATTTGGCTGAAAATGATATGGGAAAAAAGTTGAAATGTCTCAGATTTGATAATGGAGGTGAATACTGCAGCAAGGAGTTTAATATTTATTGTTCATACAATGGGATTTGCAGAGAAAATACAGTCCCTGGAACACCACAAGAAAATGGTGTGTCAGAAAGGATGAACATAACGATCATGGAGTGTGCAAAGTGTATGTGATTGCATGCAGGATTGCCCTTACAGTTTTATGTTGATGTTGTAGATATTGTTGTTTATTTAATAAATAGAGGGCCTTCAAGCGTTTTGGATGGTGGAATTCTAGAGGAGGAATGGACAGGTAAAAAGGTAAACTACTCATTTCCAAGAACTTTTGGTTGTGAAGCATTTGTCCATATTGATAAAGAAAATAGAACAAAGCTTGAGGCTAAATCCAAGAAATGTACCTTTATTGGTATGGGGTTGATGATTTTGGTTATTACTTATGGGATTATGAAAAATCACAAAATCATTAGGAGTAGAGATGTAGTATTCAATTAAAAGGTTATGTATACACATTCATTGCACGGAAATAAAAAGGAAAATAAAAACACATAGTGTGACAGTGCTTGATGAAATCAAAGAAAATGAAGTTCCAAAGGCACCAGAAAATCAAGAGCAACAACAGGTACTTCAAACTCCTGCAAATGTAAGAAAATATACCAGGTTAAGTAGACCTCCTCAATGATTCTCTCCTTCACTGTATTATTTATTGGTGATGGATTTTGGTGAACCAGAATGTTATGAAGAGGCAATGCAGGTAGAAACTAGAAAGAAATGGGAGAAAGGCATGAATGAGGCGATGGACTCATTGGTAAGAAATCAAACTTGGGATTTGGTTGAGTTTTCTATAGGAAAAAGAGCATTACAAAATAAATGGGTTTACAGGTTGAAGGAAGAAGATGGAGGCAAGAAGTGGTACAAGGCTATACTTGTTGTAAAGGGGTTTGCACAAAAGAAAGGTATATACTTTGATGAAATATTTTCTCCTGTTGTTAAAATGACTTCAATTAGAACTATTTTGAGTCTAGTGGTGGTATAAGATTTGGATATTGAATAGTTAGATGTAAAAATGACCTTTCTCCATGGGGATTTGGAGGAAGATATTTATATGCAGCAGCCACAGGGGTATGAGGTCAAAGGGAAGGAGAATTTGGTTTGTAGGTTGAAGAAGAGCTTGTATGGGATGAAGCAAGCTCCAAGAAAGTGGTATTTAAAATTTGATAAGTTTATGAAAGAACAAGGTTATAGTAGATGTCATTTTGACCACTAAGTTTATTTCAAGAGGCTAGATAATGGAAGATATATTATCTTGTTATTGTATGTGGATGACATGCTTACTGTAGGTTCTAACATGCATGATATAAATGTGCTCAAAACAAAACTAGCTAAATCATTTGCAATAAGGATTTGGTTGTTGCAAAGAAAATCCTTGGTATGAGAATAACAAGAGACAGAAAAAATTGCAAATTGACATTATCTCAAGGTGAGTACATAGAAAAGGAGTTAGAAAGGTTTAGAATAGAGAATGCCAAACTAGTTAGTACACCTTTGGCCATCCATTTCAAACTAAGTAAGGAGATGTGTCCAAAGACACATGAAGAGATAGAATACATGTCCAAGGTTCCCTATTCATCAGCGGTTGGAAGCTTGATGTATACCATGGTGTGCACAAGACCATATATTGCACCTAGAGTGGGAGTTGTGAGCAGGTATATGAAAAATCTAGGTAAAGAGCATTGAAAAGCAGTACAATGGATTCTCAGTTATTTGAGAGGTAACACTTCTCATCCATTATGTTTTGGAGGTTCAAACATTGTTCTACATGGATATGTTGATGCAGATAAAGACAGCAGAAGGAGAACCACAAGGTATGTCTTTACTGTGGGTGGAACAACAGTAAGTTGGATTTTGAAACTACAAAATGTTGTTGCACTTTCAACAATGGAAGCAGAGTATGTTTTTGCTACAGAGGCTAGTAAAGAGATGATTTGGTTGCAGAGGTTCATGGAGGAATTGGGCAAGAAGCAGGAGAATAGCATGTTGTATAGTGACATACAGAGTTCCATTCATCTTCCAAAGAACTCAGCCTTTCATTTGAATACTAAACATATACAGCTCAAGTACCATTTCATAAGATCTATTATGGAAGATGAATTGTTAAAGTTGGAAAATGTACATACTAGACATAATCACAACAGGATTTGAACCCAAAATTCGACGACAAAATCCGACGTCATCCGACGTTTCATATGGATTTGTCGGACATCAATCATTGAAAAGTATAGTAATTAGGAATTATTTTAACACCGTCGAATTTTTGATGCTTTTGGAGTCGGCTTTTCGACGAACATACAGGGTGTCGAATATCCAACACTTTGGAGTCGGTTTTTCGATGTTTATGTGTCTGAAATTAGACACTTACCCCATAGGTTTTTCTATGCATAAGTGTCGGATTTCCGATGCTAATTCGTAGGTTTTTTTGAAAGAAAATAATGTCATATTTGAAATTGTTGGTCCCATATTTCCAATGGTAACTATGTTTAGGGCGTCGGATATCCGACGACTATGCCATTATAAATTTAAATTTTTTTAAATATTCTGACATGTTTGTTGTAGAAGCAAAGGACGGTTTGCAAACATTATTTATTCCTCGACAGACGTTTTCAGGAATTGTTTTATTCTTCAATGGGTGGTTGCGAGAATTTTTTTTTTCTTCGACAGACAGTTTTCCAGGATTTTTTATTCTTCGACAAACCTCCATTTGAGAAAATTGTGATGTATGGAACTTGATTTTTTAAGAAAATCGGTTGTATTCATTCATGAAGTTTGTGACAAAATTTCAAATAGAAATATTCCAGAACCAAATGAAAACAACCGACAATTGCTTGCTAGACTATGGGATGCAATGAAACAAAGGGGTGATGGAAAATGTTATTGTCTATGTACTCAATGCAGAGGATTTAAGAGGAGAAGAATATTGATCTCAACAGCCACAAAAAATTGCAGGGAACATGGACACTCTGAGGGGGCGAATGCATATCATCCATTTATAGTTTTAGCATTATAAAGTTTTTTATATTCTTTGTTTTGGTAATTGTATGTATTATTTTAATATTTCATATATTAATGTATATCTATTGATGTTTCCATGTATTTATATTAAAGGAAAGACACCCTACAACATATTGTCCAAAGGAAGTGCTTTCAGAACAAGTTCAGGATCAGGATCATGGAGCGTCTATGTTTAATGGGGAACAA
>LPNX010956256.1:911226-921226 GCA_001517045.1 Pseudotsuga menziesii | reverse complement strand
AACCTGACTTGAATGAGATGAATCCCCCAACCCTATATGATTATAAAGGGTTTGTCAATGTTGGAATGAACTCAATTAACTACTATGTTTCCAAAATTGATCTAACTCGGTTTATCGATGATTTGATTTTTTTTCGTGTCATTTAGAACATCCATGTCTATATATATCCGAGCTATGCATCAAATCGAATGGATAGCATATACAACAGGGGGGTTGTCCACTAGATAGGGGAAACACACAGATTACCAACATGAGGGAAAGACAGCGAGTTTTGTTTGGTCTTATTAGGTCCTTAATTTTTAATTTTTAGAATAAAAATTGTTTGGATGAGATGGTGAGAGATGGACGACATTTGGTTAGAGAAGGAGAGGAGATAATAGGCAGTCCATCAAGCCAAACAGTGAAGAAAGACATTGGATATATAGGGTTTTGATTGGAACTCGCCACCCTTAAGAGAGGATATATTTTGTAAAGGTTTAGCCCTGGAAAAGGGTTGTTGGTACTGTTATTAATGATGTTGTTATATTTGATAGCTAGTATAATATGGTTAAACAGTAGAAGGGTGTTGCAGTTGCTTGAATTGTAAGGATTTTGGGATAATAGTGGATAGTCATTCTTGTAATATGATCTGTACTAGACCTGTTATATTTATGTTCTAAGGATGTATTGGATTATGATGAATATTAATGGAATGAGACCCCCATTCCAAATATTTGGTTTGTTCCTTTTATATGCAAACTATGCAAACTATGACTTGGTATGAGAATGAGTTGCAGTTGAATGGG
This sequence comes from Pseudotsuga menziesii, assembly GCA_001517045.1. NCBI lineage: Eukaryota > Viridiplantae > Streptophyta > Pinopsida > Pinales > Pinaceae > Pseudotsuga > Pseudotsuga menziesii. The sequence continues at coordinate 920,441 of LPNX010956256.1, read as the reverse complement.
GACTTGCATAAGTAAATAAAGGAACCCTATATGGTGGAGCAAACGTTGGTCATGATGTCCATGTTGCATTAGAGTCATATAGAATTTAGTTTCCTATGATGCTTTGGGTGTAAATTTGAGCACATAGATCTGTAGACAAATACACAACTCACAAAGTAGATCACACAATTTACTCAGCAATTGAAGAATGAAACAGTGCAAAAATGGCTTGCAGCTGTGAATGCTTTCATTAATCAAAAAGTAATCAGATGATAATTGCAATGAATTAAAATGGCTTTAATAGCCACATGAAATTCGAATCCACATGAGGAAATTCAAATTGATAGACTCTACTTGACTGTAGGTAACTAATACCTTGTCTAAATCACTATCGGGGGACTCAGTAGTTAACTAACCTTGTCTAAACCATAACCGGAGTTGATCGGAGCTCTAAAACACAACTCAAGTGTTACATTCAGTGTTGACTAAGGTTAACTGACTGTGGTAGGTGAGAAATGCACCCCACATGAGTGCAGTCAAGTAAACCTAGCGCTAACTAAATGTAGAGGACTAGAACTGAATGTAACTGAATCCTAACTTGGCTTGACTAGTCATCAATTGAAGTGAACTGACCTTGGTTGGTTTTGGCACTCCCAATGGCTTCCTAAATTGTAGGGATTGGTCTAGGAGGCTCCTATATTGATGCAATCAAGTCCAATCAGTGGCAGTGAGCCTCAATTAGTGTTCCCCACACTTTAGTAACTGAAACATGTGCCCCAATTAGGCCAAGTGGACCCAATGGTGTTAATGACTATAAATAGACTGGATGGACTCCTGATTTAGACATGACTCCCGATTTAGACATATGACCAAATTTGGACAAGGGAGGATTAATAATCCTAACACCCCCCCTAAATGCTAACTTGGACAAACTGTGGAACCTGGTAACTAAGACCATAGGTCACCCATTACATCAAGTAAAATAAAGTAACTACTTAATACAAGGAGCTGGGGCAAAAAACACATGGGAAAAAAGCCCCCCCTCTATCTAAGCAGGGAGAATCAGGTCTCAAGTTTGAGAAACTTGAAAATATGTTGCTGCAATCTTCATCTCTGTGAGGTAGTGAAGCAGCATGCATGGTGTGCTGTGCACAGGCATTCTAGGGCCTGGCATGTAGACTTCTCCTTCTTCTCCAAAAATGATGATGGGAGGAAGGAGGAATGTAACCTTTGTCTCCTACTGAATGAAGAGGTGTATGATCATATCCATTCTTTTGAATGTAGTAAGACTAAGCCCTTGCCATATAGCATCTTACAGGGATTCTATTGCATCTCCCTGAAGGAGGTAAGATAGCATGACATAACGCAAGGGTATTTCCTTTCTGAGTGTCAGGTGAGTTTCCAGTCATCTTTCTAGCTTCCAGTTTGGAAGTAGGGACTGAATCTAGATCTGAGTCACCCTGAATCTCAAGGTCATAAACTGATATAGATGGATCTGCAATACTAGTAGAAGTTGTAAAAGAAGTAGATGCAATTATTTTACCTTCCCTTGCAAGTGGCTGCTGAGAGTGAACTGGTTCTGAAGGAGGCATGAAATGTGAGAACTCATATGCTTTTGAATCATGATTTGCAATACCCTTTGCTATGATGCTCCCAGTAGAGATATCTGTGATCTCCACTGAGTCAGGACCAAAGATCACTTGCTTTGGAGATCCAGTATGGGTCATCTGATAGACAGATAATAGGTTTGAAGCTAGGGAGGGAACAGATAGCACATCTTTGAACCTTCCATGTTCAAGTTGGACAAATCCCTTCCCCTTTGTTTTGACTTTATTGTTATTTCCCATCTGAATACTAGGACCATCAAAGGACTGAAAAGAAGAGAATGATTCTCTGGATGCAGCCATATGGTTGGAAGCTCCAAAATCAATGAGGAAGACAGGTGCTGATGTGCAGCAAGACTTCAGTGCATGGCATTTCCTTTGGTATTCTTCATATTCTTCTTCTTCTAAGTCATCCTTCCTTGAGCTAGCAGGTACATAAATTTTATGTTTCTTCAAAAGAAGAGCCATTTAATCAAGTTGTCTTCTCATACAGGAGCTTTCTGAGTGGAAGCCCCTTCCACAGTAAGAACAAAGGACCTTTCCTTTTCCATTCTTCTTGCTTCTCTTCGAACTTGAAGGTTCCTTTGACTGCTCTTTCTTCCAGGGGACTCATCTCTTTGCTTCCCTTTGTCATTCACCACCTTATCTCCTCTTGCAACTAGAGCTAGATCTTTGGGAGATCGAATGATCCCCATTTGGATCAATTTATCATTCTTGGAAATAAGAGATTGGATGAAGGCATTAAGAGTGGGCATCTTCCAATGTGGAGTAGTGAGCCTTACTGTTTGGAAGGTGGATACAAAGACTGAGCAGTCTGCATTGAGCTTTGTGAGAATGGCAAGGATGAGCTGATATTCATCCTTCTTCACTTTGCATTGCTTCAACTAATATATTAGGTTCTTGAACTTTGTGGAGAATTCATTCAAAGATTCGAAATTGGATGGATTGAGAGTAATCAGATCATTTTCTAGCTGATGGATCCTCATCTCATCATGCTTATCAAATAAGGAAGCAATCTTGTCCCAAACCTCCTTGGGAGTGTCCAAGTCTTGGATGTGAAATCAAAGATCTCTAGAGACTGAGGAGAGCATGAGTCCATGGGCTTCATCAATCCTGTTCATGTACTTAGCTTTGTCTTTATCTGATTCTGGCTCTTCCTCTGTTTCTTCTATGAGTATGAAGAGATGCTTGGTGCGAATCAATACTCTCATGTCATCCTTCCACTGGTGATAGTTGAAGGGAGTGAGAGGCTCCACTAGATGAGCCATTTTGAATGTAATAAGAAAGACTGAGATGCTGTAGCAAATGCAGTGAGAAGAAGAGGCTGCTTGTAGCGAATGCTGTAAGAAAAGCTAATAACCTATCACACAATCAAACATACAAAGTAAGGTCGACAGTCTGCACTTTTGGAATTTCCTTCACACCCAACATAGTTGATCAAGCAATATTGATCAACAATTTCCTAACTTGGGATATTAAGTGGTAAATTCTCCGCTTCTGGTGCAGTACTGGAAGGAGCAATTTGCCCAACAAAAATGATGCAGCTGGAGATCTGAGGAGGAGAGGAGTCTTGTCCACCGAGGCTCTGATACCATGTGAACTTGAGCACATAGATCTGTAGACAAATACACAACTCACAAAGTAGATCACACAATTTACTCAACAATTGAAGAATGAAACAGTGCAAAAATGGCTTGCAGCTGTGAATGCTTTCATTAATCAAAAAGTAATCAGATGATAATTACAATGAAGTAAAATGGATTTAATAACCACATGAAATTTGAATCCACATGAGGAAATTCAAATTGATAGACACTACTTGATTGTAGGTAACTAAGACCTTGTCTAAATCACTATCGGAGGACTTAGTAGTTAACTGACCTTGTCTAAACCATAACCGAAGTTCATTGGAGCTCTAAAACACAAATCATGTGTTACATTTAGTGTTGAATAAGGTTAACTGACTGTGGTAGGTGAGAAATGCGCCCCACATGAGTGTAGTCAAGTAAACCTAGTGCTAACTGAATGTAGAGGACTAGAACTGAATGTAACTGACTCCTAACTTAGCTTGACTAGTCATCAACTGAAGTGAACTGACCTTGGTTGGTTTTGGCACTCCCAGTGGCTTCCTAAATTGTAGGGATTGGTCTAGGAGGCTCCTAAACTAATGCAATCAAGTGAAATCAATGGCAGTGAACCTCAATTATTGTTCCCCACACTTTAGTAACTGAAACATGTGCCCCAATTAGGCCAAGTGGACCCAATGGTGTTAATGACTATAAATAGACTGGATGGACTCCCGATTTAGACATATGACCAAATTTGGACAAGGGAGGATCAATAATCCTAACATTGGGTTAGACCTTCCCCTCTCCAAGCATTGAATATGCCAGTTCTTGGACTATAATAGACCACCTTTGTTGGACACTAATGCAAACCCATGTATGAGTTTGAGCCAACATTTACATCCACTCTACAGGATATCCATAGAACTAACATCATTATTTGTCCATTACTATAAAGGATATGTACTAGAATATTTTCCTGGACTTATTGATTTCACCGTTAAGTTGAACCTAAATGATAAACAGAGAGGAGCACTAAGCAAGCTACAACACTTTCTAGGAAATCGAATGAGTAGAGATATAATGATCTTAGTTCTTGGAGATCCTGTAGAGTGGATGCTTGGTTGCTCTATAGGCTCCAAATATTTAGGTTCCTCATTAGATGCTTCACTATATGAATCATATACGGGGTCCCCAAAACTATGATTATTGATTTCAAATATAAAATCCAACTCTTCATGAAATGGATAAATGCATGCATTTTCCATGTCATCATCAAACAAGGGTTTGCCTATAAAGTATTCCTCATCAGAATCTCAATAATATGGACCATCTAATTCATATTATTGGGATGAGTTAATATAATAGGAGAATGGGTTCTTTCATAAATAGGGCCTTCTTCAAAGGAATCTTCATGGATTTTTTCAAGGGCTTGATTTTGTGGAGGGTAAATTGGATCCTCAACAGATTCCTCATCAAGAATAGGATCCCATATCTTGTATAACAACTTGAGAATATTTACAATTGAGTATACACCCTTACTAGGAATCCATATATACCAAATTCTTATGTCACGTATTTGCAAGTTAAGATATATATTGAACATATTCATCTTAATATCCTCAGGGCCACATTCAACCTTGGAAGAGATTCAATATGTAATTCAACATGAAACCTAGAAAATTGATTTTTCCCATGGAATTTAGGAATGCATTCCTCCCATATATCATTATGAAATTGATTAGGATACCCCAAGATGTCCAAGAAAACCATTAGAATATTCTCTGAAGTGTTGGGTTATGCACTACAGAGTAGCACAGAAGAGGTTAAAACGTCCACTCTACAGGATCTCCAGAGAACTAACATAATTATTTGTCCATTAATATAAAGGAGATGTACTAGAAGATTTTCCTGGAATTGTTGATTTCATCGTTAAGTTGAACCTAAATGATAAACAGAGAGGAGCACTAAGCAACCTACAACACTTTGTAGGAAATGGAATGAGTAGAGATATAATGATGTTAGTTCTTGGAGATATTGTAGAGTGGATGCTTGGTTGCTCTATAGGTTACAAATATTTAGGTTCCTAATTATATGCTTCACTATATGAATCATATATGGGGTCCCCAAAACTATGATTATTGATTTCAAATATAACATCCAACTCTTCATGAAATGGATAAATGCATGGCATTTTCCATCTCATCATCAAACAAGGGTTTGCCCACAAAATATTCCTCATCAAAATCTCAACAATATGGACCATCTAATTCAGATTCTTGAGATGAGGTAAGATAATAGGAGAATGGGTTCTTTCATAAATAGGGCCTTCTTCAAAGGAATATTCATGGAGTTTTTCAAGGGCTTGATTTTGTGGAGGGTAAACTGGATCCTCAATAGATTTCTCGTCAAGAATAGGATCCCATATCTTGTATAACAACTTGAGAATATTTACAATTGAGTATACACCCTTACTAGGAATCCATATATACCAAATTATTATGTCACGTATTTGCAAGTTAAGATATATATTGAACATATTAATCTTAATATCCTCAGGGCCACATTCAAACTTGGAAGAGATTCAATATGTAATTCAACATGAAACCTAGAAGATAGCTATTGCCCATGGAATTTCGGAATGCATTCCTCCAATCTATCATTATGAAATTGATTAGGATACCCCAATATGTCCAAGAAAACATTTAGAATCTTCTATAAAGTGTTGGGTTATGCCCTATAGAGTAGCACTGAAGAGGTTAAAATATCCACTTTACAGGATCTCCAGAGAACTAAATTCATTATTTTTCCATTACTATAAAGGAGGTGTACTAGAAGATTTTCCTGGACTTGTTGATTTCACCATTAAGTTGAACCTAAATGATAAATAGAGAGGAGCACTAAGCAAGCTACAACACTTTCTAGGAAATCGAATGAGTAGAGATATAATGATGTTAGTTCCTGGAGATCCTGTAGAGTGGATTATTGGTTTCTCTATAGGTTCCAAATATTTAGGTTCCTCATTAGAAGCTTCACTATATGAATCATATATGGGGTCCCCAAAACTATGATTATTGCTTTCAAATATAAAATCCAACTCTTCATGAAATGGATAAATGCATGAATTTTCCATCTCATCATCAAACAAGGGTTTGCCTACAAAATATTCCTCATCAGAATCTCAACAATATGGACCATCTAATTCAGATTCTTGGGATGAGGTAGTATAATAGGAGAATGGGTTCTTTCATAATGAGGGCCTTCTTCAAAGGAATGTTCATGGATTTTTTCAAGGGCTTGATTTTGTGGAGGGTAAACTAAATCCTCAACAGATTCCTCATCAAGAATAGGATCCCATATCTTGTATAACAACTTGAGAATATATGCAATTGAGTATACACCCTTACTAGGAATCCATATATACCAATTTCTTATGTCACGTATTTGCAAGTTAAGATATATATTGAACATATTCATCTTAATATCCTAAGGGCCACATTCAACCTTGGAAGAGATTCAATATGTAATTCCACATGATACCTAGCAGATTCATATTTCCCATGGAATTTCAGAATGCATTCCTCCCATCTATCATTATGAAATTGATTAGGATAACCCAAGATGTCCAAGAAAACCATTAGAATATTCTCTGAAGTGTTGGGTTATGCACTACAGAGTAGCACTTAAGAGGTTAAAACATCCACTCTACAGGATCTCCAAGAACTAACATAATTATTTGTCCATTACTATAAAGAAGATGTACTAGAAAATTTTTCTGGACTTGTTTATTTCACCGTTAAGTTGAACCTAAATGATAAACAAAGAGGAGCACTAAGCAAGCTACAACACTTTGTAGGAAATCGAATGAGTAGAGATAAAATGGCTGCATCAGTCTGCATACATCCATCAGTTTAATTATGTTAGTTCTTGAAGATCCTGTAGAGTGGATGCTTGGTTGCTCTATCGGTTGCTTCTTGGATTTTATAATTTTTGGTAAAATACTATACTTTCTCAGTAGAATCCTTTAAGTTTTCATCAATAGAATTCAGACATGTAGAATTCAATAGAAGTCACAACATCTTTTTGAATCCTAATATACATAATTCCTTGGACCTTTCCGGAGATAATTTTGCACACTTTTAAATGGATAACAACATGTTAATGATAATTCTAGGCAGTGATAAAAATCATAAGACAGAAGTAAAACTTCACCCTGAGCACTTTTAATACTGGGAAATGATTAAGCATTTCAGGTGTGTCTGGACAGTCCATCCACCCTCTGCCCTAAGTCACTGCCTCAAATTAACTCTCAACAAACCACACAAAAATTAATTTTGGGTGCAATCTCAGCATAAATAACATCAGTCCTGGGTTTGTTGCAACCGTGGAGAAGGAACCCTATGCATAAAAAAGAGACTACTGGACACATTTAGGCAAATTGGAGATGCATATAATGATGAACCTACATGTAAGGTGATGAGCAACAATTGGAGGATACCCTAATCAAGTCAGTCCTTCAACAATATACCTAAGATAGGTCATATCATTGATGTATCTCAAGATACTGTCAACAACAATAACATCCACCTTCAACCCTGTCACAAAGAATGGCAACCTTGTTTCAATAGTGAAAAAAGGTAGGTCGGATTGATTATCTTATTATGAAAGAAGGTAGGTCGGATTAATTCTTTTATTATGAAAGAAGGTAGGTCGGATTGATGGTTGCACTCCTAAATTTTGTTGAAGATGTTAATCCAACAAAATGGCCATTTTGATTTTTCCACCACTTAATTTAGGGTTCTTCCCCTCGGCCTTTGAAATTTTTTTGATGCAATTTATGTAACTTCGATTCTTCAAATTCATGATATAGCAAGCCTTGGGCATACACATTTTGTATGTACCTCAAATGATAGATGGATTGTGCAATAAACTTGTCCCAATATCCTAATTCAACCGTGAGGTGCTTAGTTCATTGGAAATTGGGTTAGGTAATACTTGGCCATTAATGGACAATCATGAATCTTATGGTTTATGCTTTGGGTCTTGAAGCAAGTACTAAGTATTTTGATGTCCTCCATTTGTTATTTGAACATTTTATGTCAATTGTCACTGTGTCTTATTTTTGTTTGCCCCTCTTGCATTTAACACGAGAACATGACCTTTGTGGTTTAGACAACTGGTTAGCTTTAGAATGATATTTGATGTTTCCTTGCCCTTTTTCCATCCCCTTGGTTTACAAAATCAAATAGTTCTTCATATGTTTGTAGAATATTTCTCTTGATTTGACTGAAGCTCCTAGTACATATAATAGACTATTCTATTGGTAGAGACTGTTGAAGATTAAAAAGGTTTAATTTATTCCCATACAATTATAGTGAACCTATATGTGGTGTTGAAGAAGCTAAACTAAACCTATTTGATTATGGATTATAGAAGGACAAATTCGAGCTTCTCTTCTTGAAGACTTCTGTATGTGCTTAATAATCTCAACACAAACCAATTGATGCCTCTCTCAAAGAGTCTATAAGACTACAATTTGTTTCAAACCTCAAGTTTGTGAAAATGACAACAATATCTTACACAAATGATAAGAGAATAATAAAATATCAACAAGCATTAGTGTCACTTGAAACATAGAGCATAGAATCTAATAATAAAGAAGGCGATGGTGTTCTTGTTGACAACATTAGGTTATTCTATGCCTCCTTGATGAGTGATCACAAAAGGATAAGAACTTGGGTTGAAGTTGGAGGTGAACCAAACCATTTGCTATTTTTTCTCCAAGTGGAAAGAGAGGAAAGGTCCAAAATCCATTCAAGTTTAATATGGTTGGTTGGAGAAAAATACTGTCAGATTGATCAAAGTAGAATGCAAGCCATTTAATGCCACCCTATTAGGAAATTGACAAGAGAATAGCACAGGATGAACAACATTAGCATCACTTGAAACACATATCATAGAAATTAATGATAAAGAGAAAAGGCAACAATATCTTTAGGTAAGTGTTTTGAGCCTTGTCTCACTATATTTAGAATACAATTTCAAAGGATTCATCAAATCACTAAGG
>LPNX010956256.1:867407-910844 GCA_001517045.1 Pseudotsuga menziesii | reverse complement strand
TCATATTTCCAAATCAACACTACCTTCTAGGGTTCCATATTCATCTACAAGGTAGAACTTGTGACATGAAGATACATACTAGATCGGCATAAAACTGTGTTGCTTTGAGCAATATGGGTGAAAAATAGAAGACTACAAATCAATGATAAGTTAGGGATAATATTCATTATAAAAGGACCTTTGGGTAGGCAGAATAGGGCATCAATTCATCCTCCATTGGAGTCCTTCAACCATTCATCTCTACCCCCTTCGTTTGTAGGTCTCAAAATATTTACTTTGGGAACAAAGTACTTATACAGTTCGATCAAAGCCATTAGCTATTCAAGATCATGAAAATAGGGATATTGTTTCATATTTCACCTTTGTTGTCAAAAGGAAGAGTGAAAAGTTAGAAAGTACCAAATCTAGTCATTATGTGCACGTGGACTTAATGTAGGGAGAGAAGTCATGTCTACTTTTTTGTTCTTGAATGGGAGCAATGATGAAACCAAAATAGTGGTTTATAGATGGATATTTAATAACCATGGGAAGATTCATGAGTTATTCATAAGACATTTTAGTGTACTGTTGTAGGATTTCCACTATGAAAATAGTGCATTGACTTGATAGTCACAATCCCATTAGTATGATAAATTATGGGAGAGAGAAAAACATCCCTACACAAATATTAACCGATAAGTATGGTTTTGGTGTATCATTTGGAGAATAACATCCTCTAACAATAGTTGTTATTAAGACTCTTAAAGGATCCTACATGAAATATGGGCACTTTTAGGACCTTGAGCTTTCAAGCTTAAGAAGCCATAAACAACAGGTATGTGCACCCTAGAAATGATGGAAAAGATCATAAAACATATTAGGTAAAATGGATAATCATCTACAACATCACAAAAAAATTCATGGGAAAACTAAAAACCACTTACAACCATCAAAAGTAAGGGTTACAACAACAACGAGTGTAGAGTAAGGAGAGAGGAGTGGCCAAGAAAATGAATAATCGGGCCAATGTAGAGTGGAGAAGTGACCTAGAAGTTTGGAAGAAGAGATTAACCAAGATTCCTTGAAAAATGAACTTGTGTCAAAGATGATTTTTGAGGGAAGTGACCAACATAACAACTCCATATCACTTCTATCCGAAGTAAATGTAGATGAATGCGAAGATATGTTCTTTCAAGGAGATAGTTCATTAAAGGAGAACCTCCAGTCCTTGTACAGATATATATTAGCATAAATTGCAGTGTTATATTTGCTACATATGCATAACAGTTCGTCTTAGGCTTGACAACGTTTAAAGGCCAAAGTCCAATGGGTACAAGCATACATATGAAGTTTGTGAATGGACAAAGGGCATTTGGAACTCCTCTGAATTAAGTTTGTGTAGTGTTTGTTGTTATGCATTACAAAGACCTATGCATTGGCTCCTTGAATGTAATGAAGACCACGAGCATTAGACATAGACTCATTAAATCTGCAAATATTATTGTTGAAAGGGGGTTAGGCTAGTAATAAGAACACCTGCATATCCAAATACACAACCACCATAATCTCTCCAACATTCTAAATGTCATCATACTTGCTATATGTGATGTATGTTTCTAACATATTTCTCGAGATGTGAAAGCATTGGTGACCAAGCATAGTGCCCATCCATGTATATTACCAAATCCTTTAGGAACACACATTTATAATACATTATATAAATATTTGTGAGCATATCATAGTGCCCATGTATAACATGATATTTTGTGAGCCTACCCAATGCATGTTAGGAAAAGGCAATGCAAGCAATAAGTGAGAATGGAGACTTGTATGTAACTAAAAGAGGGGAATACATTAGAATTTTTAGGCCTACAAAATGCCCACACCTATTACCCAAACTCATTCTTGACAAGCCTTTTCTTTAGGAAGTAGGAAACTTTTACAAGTTTTTTGCTTATAAGTCTTTCCAAGTTTTTTGCTGGTATTTTGCTATGTTTTTGTCAATTTGTTTTCTGGCCATGGTGCAGGTAGAACCAGACAGGTATTTGTTAGACCTATCTTCCTCCAGTGAGGGGAGTTTTGGAAGTCTAGAGAAAAGTGAGACATCCAGTAGGTCTACAAGGGCTAAATCAACTAGATGTCAAAATATCAAAAGAAAATTCAATAAACGCATGAAATTTTTTCTCAAAAGAGGGGGGTCATGTTCCTATGATGATAAGATAGTGGGAGACATCAAGTTGTCCTTAAGGTATAAATACCTAGTGAAACAATGGGTGCATAGGCATCTTCCTCAAGTAAACACTGATTTTTATGTGAATGAGAGGATATATAGAATTGCACCATCATCATTACATGGATTGGGGTTGTTTTGCATGGATGGCATAAAGGTTGGATACGGTATATGTACATAATTGATGGAGTATGTTGGACCCTCTTACAACTACAATGATTGGATGTGCTGGTCCAATATACATGAAGTATGCATAGATATGGGTTGTCATCGAATTGTATACAACTAAAAGACAAAGCTCAAAATAAAGGAGAAATGTTGTAAATGGACGGAAGGCCAAAAAAAACTGGTAATATTGCGGGGTATATAAACAGTACACAATCGGGGTCTACACTTAAGCAACCCAATTGCATATTCGAATCGCGTGAAGGAAACCGTGTCTTTGTATGTGCAATTAAATCAATAGTTGCTGGCAAAGAACTGTTTATTAATTACAAATTGAATCATGTAGATACAAACACAGTTAGTATGGTTGTGGTACATCCAACAATTTAACCAACCTTTTATTAATTATTTTAACATCTATAGGATTTTTCGTTAGCATATAATTGTAATTTTCTACTTTTCTGGTTTCATTAGGTAATTTTTAGTATTTTTTTATGCAGGGTTCTCTCAAGGGCACCTCCCTCTCCATAGATATTTGTCAACCTAAGTCAAGGTGGCATGTATACATCGATATTGCCAATGTAATAAATTTAGGATGGACATACAGATATGTTGTTATGTATTTTCATTAGTATATTTGGTTCATTTATATAATCTTATCTATTTTTCATGCAGAGTGTTGATCAGGGAAGCCAACCGGCTATTGATCATCCGACTACAGCATCGGGGCAATAGGAAAACATGAATGTAATTCTCAATTTCAAATACTTTAAAATTGTAAACATGTTTATCATGTAGCATAATGTTTATTTTGTTATGTATTTTTTTGTTTTTATGTTTGCGTTCATGATGATAATGTTGTATACCTTTTTTGTAGGTTGACCGGAGAAAGTCCCCAACTGTTGATCAAACGACTGGAGCCTCGAGGCAACCAGTAAACCTAAATGTAATTCCAAAATTTAAATACTTAAAAAATGTACACATATAAAACATGTAGCATAGTGTTTATTTTTTATCTGTATTTGTTAGCTTTTACATATTGCGTTCATTGTGATAATGTTCTCTACTTTTTTTGCAGGTGGTTGATCGAGGTAAGTCCCCAGCTGTTGATCAGACCACACATTCATCTAGGCATCAGGTAATCCTACATGTAATCCTATGAATCTATCATGATAGACAATTTTTGTTAATATAATTGTTTGCGCACACTATTACTTCAAAGACTAAGCAATTTTTTTTATTTATTTCTGTTCCAGATAGAGGATTCGGTTTATGAAACATTGCCTTAGCACTCTTTACAGAATGAGGTCTCCCAGCTTATGAGAGATAGTGAAATTAGAAGGTCTACAGACCCGTTGAGGTGCTACACAATACCAGGGAAAAACAAAATGAGGAACTGATTCTTCTGACATTGGCAGTTCCACAAACAGAAGAGATCGAAAAAAGGATTCAATTGTTGTTACAACAACGTAAATAATTAGAAGTAAGTTCTCGAATAAGAATGTAAATTCATTTATAAGAACTTTCTAATATTTAATTTTATATGCTATTGAACTTATAATACAATGGTTTGAATTTACAGCATGTTAAGGAGATTATCAGTGGTGGTCAAGGCCATGTTGGTCCCAGTGACCAAACCACTCCATGTACACCACATACTGCTCCCATATTGTCCATTGAACAGTTGGAAACATGCTCTACGACACCCCTGAGGCCAGCAGAGGGTGTAGCCGATGCTACCCCACCCATAACAGATGCTACAGAAGAAGGGGTGGATGCAGGGTTAGATAGAGATGTGGATGCATTTACTGGATCTTCTCGTGCCACTAGCACTGGTTCAATGGTGTGTACATTTTTTGTGAATGAATAACTGGTTCCAATAAAGATAGAGAGGATTCTTGGTGATTATAGATTATTCAATTTAGTTTTTATAATTTGTGTCTAATATACCGATATTATTTTTTAATGTTGAATAATTATGGCATTAATGTTTTGTAGAAAATGATATATTTTATAAACATATGAATGATTTGGCCTTGGAGATCTTCGGGCCCACCATCCACACAATGTGGAATAGGAAGCCAAAAGCTTTAAAGGATGATCTGACTAGTCGCTTGGTTGGTTTGTTTGGAAAAGGTACCTTCGATACATCGAAGGTCCTACAGAAGGCTGGAAAACATCTGAAGATTGTTCGAGACCAGTATTAGGGTTTACTAAGAAAAGAACCCTAGGTATGAGCACCCTCCAATGATTCCATCTATGGAGTGGAAAGCCCTGGTGGAAGATGGAAAAGAGAAGGGTCTGAGAAAATCAGGAAAGATACCACCAGCTGGAACAGGGAGGTATGCAATAAATTCGAAAATGTAGTGGTAAGCCTTATTATTACTAGTTTTTATATCAAATTTGGTACATTGACTAACGTATTTAAAAACTTGATTAGGCTCTCGGACACATCTAAGGCCACCAAGGTAAGAATTGAAAAAATTGGCCAACACAAGCTTGGGCATGGTGGTTACTCGAACTTGGCGGCCTGATATGTAAGTATCGCAAAACCCAAATCCGCATCTAAATATCATAGAGATAATTATTTTCGTTTTGTTCTGGAAAAAAATGTAAAATTAATGACATCATGCAAATATGAAGGCCGACTGGTTCAAAGAATTACCCAGTGTGGACTACATGAAGCTTGGCTTCGAATAGGGCTTTGACACCATTATTGAACACCGTAGAAGCTTGTCTGGGCATACTGCACAATCTTCTGTTGATTCATCTGGTGCGCAGGTATGTAAAAACTGTATAGTTTAATGATAATTTATTAATGCTTATGCAATTTATTCCTTATAAATAAATTAAAATAAATTATTTATTCCTTTTTGAGCAGGAAAGTAATGATCCCATTCATGTCGAGGATGTGCATGACCAACCAGACGAAGATCATGCTTCGATTCCTGGTAATGAATTTATTAATGTGCTACTATTTTTTATAGACCATTGCTAATGATGAGCATTAATTCTAATTCTACACAATTCAACTGCAAAGCATGTAGATGCAGATAACACTAAACAGGTTGGGCCTGTACAAGATAATGTTGAACATGCCGATGTGCCCATGGCAAGTAAAAACACACATTTGTAATGTTTTTTTAAATGAATTACTCGTATTTATAAAAATATAAATATATTAATGAAATATTTTGACATTATTGCAGAAATTCATCGTCCCTCACCAGAATTTCAACCTTGCGAACAAACTAGTAGGGAGACCGAGGATCAGATTCTGGAAGATGTGACTCTAACTAAATATTTAAAGAGAAGAAAAGTAAAAAGGAAGTGACTAAATTTTTTTTGAGTAATTCTTATTTATAATAAAAAAAATTTCATGGTTTTTTCCTCTGTTTCATGAATGAATGTTTAAATGAATGCTTTAATGAATGGTTTACTAATTTTTTTCTATCCTCCATTGACTAAATGAATGGTTTAATGAATGGTTTTTTCAGCTGTTGAATGATTGAATGGTTTAATGAATGATTTAATGAAAGCATCTTTCAACTATTGAATGAAATAATTTGTAGTAGATCAATTGTTATTTGCATTGTAGATGCATTGTTATTTGGATTGTGAAATAGTGAAATAAATTGTTATTTGTAAGTATATGTATTGGGTTTGGGGAGTTGAGAGTGATGTGAGGGGGGGGAGGGGCCATAAGAGCTTCCACCTTCACGTGGTTGGTCCTGTTTAGTAGAGAATATTAAATTATTCTCGAAACATAAAGGAGCTCAATGAATGGTAAGGAAGAATACATTAAAAACCATCTATTTCTATAATTTTAGTGTATAATTTCACTATTGCTATTTGACTCCTCCATTGGAACTTGTTACAGATAGCGTTGAGAAACATTTCCATAGTTAAGAGGCAAGAAATGACGTTTTGATGAAATCGATGGCCTTATATACATAGTGTTTTTGGCTATCCTTGTTTTATCAGGTGATCTATTATTAACAATTAATTTACTTGAATAGTATTGTAATTTACATTGTAATAGTGTTGTATTTATTTAGATTGGTTTTTTTTATTTTCATAAACAAACATAGATTTATTTGATGGGGCCTAACATGAAACTATTACAACATGACAAAATTTGAAGTATGTTGAATGATGTTTTGAAAGGTAAATCATAAGAAGACAGTGCGAAGCTCCACAAATCAAGGTATAATTATGTTTTCTTTTGTTTGATTGAGTTGTGTATTGGGCATTTATGCATGTGCACACACACACATTTAGTTGATGATGATGATTACCATACATTGAGCCGAATTTTGTTCTATATGATCTAAAAGATTACCTTAAACAATTTGATTTATCAGGATAACTGGCCCCTTTGTAATACTTTACCAATTCGATATAGCTATGAATTCCATATGTACATGAAAATATATGGGAAATGGCCATTTTTCGTCGGACATAGGGCTATGAATTACATTTTATTCATTCATCATATTGTTTGAACATTGAATCACCCAAGTAAAACTTATATGCATGTGCATGACATTGAATTGAAGGATCATAAGAGGGCACACTATTTTCTTTGTGGGTGAGTCATGTTTTCTTTCTTTCATTTTAAATCTAATGATTCTAGATAAGGACTTATTTTTGCATTTCAAATTACACCAAGATATCTTCCACATGTAAAAACGTCCTCCATAAAGCAATGATGGATGATGACAAGTAGAAGCAAACCCCAACCTCCAAAATCCCCTAAGATGCAATGTTTCACCTTGTCCACAAAAGTGTCCAAGAGAAGGACTCTCCAAACTGGACGGAAACCTAAACTTATGTTGTGTCTCCCCTAAGTCACCTTCAAGAAAGATGCCCCTTCAATAATATTCATATAGCAACAAAAAAAACAACTTCTAAGAGATATCGGTCTCTATATATCCAATGGAGTGATCCAATACTCAATTAATATAGAAACAAGGCCTTCCTTCAGTGAAAAGTATCCTCCAAGGCCAAGCACATGCTGAAAGAAGAAAGTTCAATGGTGTCCTCAATCCTATGTAGACATAGTTGAAATACCTCGTAAATGGAACTAGATTCCTCTAAGGATGACTTATGTGGATTGGGTCAACATTTTTAATCCTCATGTGATATATAGAGGAGCCTTTATAACACATTTATTTTTCCATACTTCTTCACTGCTGAGTTTTTTTTACCTAGATTGTACCTTCATTATGCTAGGAAAGGTGCAAAAAACTCTTGAAACATGAGCCAAAGGTGGATTAGCCCTCAATGAAAGTGAAGACAAACCAGTAGGGCCAACGCTTCTAAAAACTTCACCATAAAATGCTTAAAAATCAACACAATATGCCATGTGAGCTTCCTAGAAATGATAATGTTGAAGTGCTACTGTTGATTCGACGACAAGAGATAGTTCTTTGCTGCTACAATATTCCCAAGGACACTTTTATGCTATTGTTATTTACACATATCTCACCCAAACATGGTATTTTGAAACCTATTTTTGTATTATACCCATTAATTTTCCCTAGATTTCAAGGTTTAGATCCATTCTCATTAATACATCTTCCCAAAACTGGATTACCACTCACTAGGAGGTCAAATAGGGTTGAGAAATGATTTTAAGGACCAATATGTGCTAAAAAACATGGATATTTAGGGTCATTATTGTTGTTCATTACACCAGACTTCCCATAGACATGGATTTACTTCTCTAATATCCACAAACTCTGCCTAGAACAAGCTCAAAGTCATACGAGACTTTCTAGATATCATTGTTTACTATTGATACTTATTATAAAAAGTTCCCAAGTCTAAGTTTTAGCCACTTTACGTAGGTTTCCAATCATGGTAATGCTACAAACATAAATATAATTAATTAGAATTAATTTAAAAGTCAATAAATTTAGCTTAGCATCAAATGGAAATTTAAGGGAAAAACCTATTAGCTAGAATGGCTTTGATACCAACGTAGCAACGGAAGTGCTAAATTAACATATTAAGTGCCTTTCTCTTCCTCAAGATCTGCCATTTCCTTATATTCATTTATCTTAATTAGTAGTCTCAACCTTGAGACCTACCAATTGCATGCCATTGTAGACTCTCTAAGTAGGATACCATTCTATTAGCTTTCCCAGCCTCTACGCTTGGCTACAGCAATTTGTTATAGCTGATTTTACCACACCAGGTGAATCACACTTGTATGGCCTTCCCCTGTCCCTCTGTAGACTCCTTAGACCCCTTGGACCATTTTTTGTCCTTTGATGTTTTCTAGACCATCCCTAGAAACATGTGAAAATTGATATACACGGATTTTAAACCCCTTATTGCGTATATACGCGGGTTTTACCCCTAAAACCGTGTACATCGGGATGTGTGCAAAATCCAAATCCTTTTGGAGTTTTCCTTGACATGGATCCGACTCACTTGTCTCCTGGTCTTCCATATGCCTTGAGATCGCTCGGATTCGACCTTTCATTACCCCATTGAAAAGCTATATAAGGAACTCTTTGGATACATTGAAGGCTTAAGAGAATTGAGAGCAAAGAAACTATAGTCCATTGTTGCTAAAACTTGTGCTTGAGTCTGCATCCCTTTGTCCCTTGGAGCACTTTGGTGTTCTTCCCAAGCTTGAATTTTGCTTGTGAGCTTGCTATTGAGAGATGGAGGATTGAGGTGGTGGAGGCCCAAGTGGGGGATTCAGTTTCTCCGATTCGCAGACGTGCCGACAGAGGTTGTATCCATTGTAATCTCTAATTTTATATTAATAGAAATATCTTTTCCTATCCAATAATGTATGTTTGAATGAATATTTTATCCATGGATGATTTCAAATGCTTATACATTGTTGATTATATATGCTAGAGTAGATCTAACACCAATATATAGTATGCTTGTCTTGTTTACTTGTTGTTGAGGAAATGATTCATCAATTCAAGCTGAAGTTGGAAAGCTCAACGAGGATCTACTTCAATCGTCCAGAATAAGGTACAAGGTTTGATCCTTTAGTGTTAGATATTTGATTTCTCTTGCATATTGGAAAGGATTGATTTCTGGAGTCAAGCTGTCTGTTGTGGTACCCCAAGCCATAGGAATTTCTCTCTGTAACAGAATTGGCGACTCTGCCGGGGAATTCCTAGTAGTTGTCCTTTGGGGGTTTTCTATCGGCATTCAATGACTTTGAATTGCTCTTTTTTCTCTGTTTCTATGTCGAGTCTGGGGGCATGTTTTCCTGGTAGTGTCTGATTGGTGTGAAGTTTGTCTTAGCTTGTCTATTTTCCTTTATTTTTATGCACCTTTCTTCCTGTACGCGAGTTTTTAACTCACAGTCATGTATATACGTGGGTTTCACTATTATTTCCGCATACAAATGCGGGTTTACTGTGAACAGTCGCATATGCCCTTAGTTTTTCCTTTTAGAGGAAGATTGATTGTTGTTGGGTGAATTTGGATGATTGCTAAGTCTCCTTTGATACTGTGAGAGTCTGTATACACCTCCGTTTCTGACCAGAGACGTTTTTTTTAGGGTAAAATTTCTTTTTTGAAGAATGTTCTTGTCATTGCATTTTTCGATTTTTTGTTCTGGGATTAGTGCATTAGATTTATTTTACCTTATTACTTTGCTTGAGTGCTGCTTGATTGTGCTTGCAGAGTCTGGGGGTTGTAGAATCATTCTTTTGTTTTAATATCTCATTTTTATTTCAAAAAATCCAAAAAAATTCGATTATCATTATGCATTGCATCTTACATTTTGCATAGTAGTTGCACTAGATTTTCTTTGAAGTATTAGTCAGGATTTCATATAGGAAAGCTTGCATTTATCATTCGAAGAAAATTGTGCATTTCACTTAGTAGCATACCCTGTTTTTCAAGGACACAATGCATTTGCATTGATTGTTAGGTGTGCATTTTGCTTCATGTTGTTTCATAACACCATTAGTTGCATGGCCATATACCTCTTTTGAGTAATAAAGCCAATTAAAATCAACGCTTAATTAAAATGAACTACATTATTTTATTTGATAGGGTTCACCAATAAGATTAGGTTTTAGGGTCTTGGAATAGTTCATTGTGAGTAAATTCTCCAAGACCACTAAACAACAACATGTATGTATCTGTCCAGGTGAGTGTGTGAAATTCTTTGGTATAACCAGTGTTTCTCAGGATCCTCCTCTCAAAATGGATTTAAGCACAAGGTAGTGTGAGCAATTATTCATTGGGATGACCCCTAGTCATAATTGAGTAGCATGGGAGATATTTCCAATATTGTATTCATATCTGGGGGCTCTTTCGAGAGTTTCGGGCTTTTCTACCCTGCCCATACGATCAATCTCGCCTACGACTGTCCTCTTGAGAATTTATTATATTGAGGTGACCTTAGTGGCCTTACCTAGGATATCGAGGGGGTACTCTACAGGGGTTATTTTGCGGGTGTCCCGGCCAAGATGGGGTCGGACAGCACAGTCGCTTTACGCGTTTAAGCTGAGGGCCACAATAATTGGTTACGTACCTCCGCTTGTTGTGTATGGGAGTCTCAAGCCTCTCATAGGCGAGACATACCTGCTTCATTCCGGAGCTCACTTATCCTACCCTTGATTGCTTGTGTTTGGCTTTATATTTTATTGGTATATGCTCTATGCATGTTAGCTTACCTAGGGTTTGCGTAATTAGAGAGTCTTTTATATTTTTTGAGTCATTGTGGGTTCAGCTACGGATCCTCACCATTCTCGTCGTTTAGCGGGACTTCCTCCTTCTACATCCCCTCCTCCTTTGGGAGAGAGAGATAGACAATCCAAGAGGACTACTTCGCACATTGATTCACACATGATGGGAGACCATGTTGAAGGTATTCCTGAACCACCTTCTCCCATTCAAGTGGAAGATGGGGAGTTACTCATAACTATGATCCTTCACCTGATTTGACTAAGTTAGGTCCTGTAATTTCTGAGATAGGTACTTTTCATGATAGAACTACTTACTCTAGTGTTGATCCCCCATTGACGCATCACCGGTATGGAATGTTGGAAGACGATGAGACTCATTTTGAACCCACAAGCACTTGTTATGGTAGTTATGGTATGTCTGGTTTTCCCACACATGATTTGGCATTTCATGTCGAGTTTGAGTTTGAGCCTAACACTACACTTAGGGGCACTCTCATTCCTTACCATGTGGAGAGTTTTGGGAGCACAAGTCACATTGCACCTTCCATCCCGGCGGTGGAAGCTACATCACATATTACTGCTAGGCCTAGGGTTAGTGATCCTATTAGGATACCAGATCCAAGATGAGTGACTATAGGGAACAACACGTACATAATTTCACAGGTCCCTTCATCCTCTATCCCTAGTTATTCGAATGTTCACCCTCCACCTCATTCACGTGGTCCTTCGGGCTGGAATGTTGCTACGAGTCATGTTTGTACTACTGTTACTCGACCAGTTGTGTCTCAAGTTCAAGTACCACCCATTGTTTTGAGAGGTTGTGTTCATACTTCTAGAGGTCATGTTACTACTTCTGGAGCATATATTCCTACTTCCAGAGCGTATATTCCTACTTACGGAGTGTCTCATGGGACATCTCATGTGATGAATTATGGACCTTATGATGGGACGCAGTATGGACAGGGTTCTTCACCTTATGGGTATGGGTATCAACAACCCGCTTACTCTACAAATTACGGCTCTATAGCCCCGAATAGTCAAGGTACACCACACTATGGTGCTTCCATGCCACCCTATATAGGTCAAACGGGAGGAGGGCATTATGGCCAAGGCCATGGTGGTTATGGTAATTAGACCTATGTGAATCAGAACTATCAGGGAGCGGTCCATCGACCTACTCATCCTAGGCTCCCTTTCCTCGCAACGCTAAATCTTCCTGACTTGTCGAGATTAACGGACGATCGTGTATCTCATTACCCGTCTTGGCCGACTGTCCCTACTAAGCTTCCCTCGGACATACCCAAATTTGAGGGAAAACCGAGAGAGGATCCAAGCGAACATGTTACTACCTTTCACCTATGGTGCTCTTCAAATTCCTTACACCAAGATTCGATCCGTTTAAGGCTGTTTCAACGCACCCTTACAGGGCCTGCCGCAAAATGGTATATAGAGTTACCTAGGGGGGCATTCGATTTGTTCGATGACCTAGTGATGACTTTTCTTAACCACTTCTAGCTACAAGTGCGTTACGACATTGGTACGGAACTCTTGTCGACATTTCGGCCAGATAAAACCACACATATCTCGGACCATATCCAAGGGTGGCATAGACGGAAGAGGTTGATTAAAGCCTTTATACCGCCGGAATTCCTCCTCGAATGGTTCCTTAAGTCGTTATTGTCTTATATAGTGAAGGATGTTTCTACATCCAGAGTGCAAAATGAGGAACGAACCATTTTTAGGGCATAGGAACTGGATTTGATTTATGCTCAATCTAGTTTGTTATATGAGATCATTCCCAATGCTCCACATTCTAGTTTCGACCCCAAAGTTAAACCTGGACCACATGCCGATGGAATTGTTGGTTGTGCGAGTGCTAAACCTGCGGATTCGGTTGTGAAACAAGTCAGTCAGTTGTCAATCAACCAATCTGCTTCGGGACAAGCCACGGCTTCATCTCAACCCACCCAAACAACAAGTGTGTTTTCGGTGCAATCGTCAAACCAGAAGGGTAACCAGTAACCCAGAAGGAATAAAAAGAAGGGTAAGAATAATTATAAGGGTGGGAATAGGAATGAAAATGCTAATACTAATGACAAGAACGCCCATAATGCTGGGGGAGATAAGCAATCTAAACGTAAGGTTAAATTTTCTTGCAACTTGTGTAAGGAAGATCACCTCACTTACTTGTGCCCTCGTATCGATGAAGCCTCGAGATTCTTAGCGCAGGGCCTAGCTGTGCTGAGTAACCCTTTGCCTCACAATCAAAACATGAACTCGAGGACCCATGATCAATTTGGTGGTGATCAAGATTTGCCAGAGGGTAGTGGTCGTGGTTTCATTAATATGGTGCGTGCTGCGAAGGTTGTGACCCATGCGAAGGACTATGGTTTGTCACAACCCAATCCAGGAAAGGAACCTGATCCACCAGGGACTCCTTTGCGTATTGAAAAACCTGTGGATAAACTTGAAGTTGCACCTTGCATTCCTAAGGGAGTCCTTAAGTGTTCGGGGCACAATCCTAATGCCCAAGCCGCCCAGAACTATTCTGTTGTCGAGGATTTGGGCCACACTCCTTCTGCGATGTATGCACTAGAAGTACTTTAGAGTTGTCCTTTGCAAAGGAAGGCTTTACTTTCTGCCCTTGGTGTGAATGATGATATTTCCTCCTCCGTGATTAAATTTGAAACCGCAGGATTTCAGCCTCGCTTTCCTTACTATGTGTCTCTTTTGATTCATGTAGAATGTCTTAACATGACCATCAAGCGCACTGTGATTGACGAAGGCGTTGCTGCTTCTATGATGTCTTTATCGTGTTGGAAGGGTTTAAGTTCCCCTGAGTTGTCTAAATCTGGTACCATGTTGACTGCGTTTGATGGGAGATCATTTAGGCCGCATGGGATCCTTCCTTCCCTTAAAGTCCGTTTGGGAGGGAAGACCATTGCGATAGAGGTCGAGGTGGTTGATGCGCCCCTTGACTACAATCTCTTGCTAGGTAGGAATTGGATGTACAGTATGCAAGCCGTAGCTTCTTCACTATTTCGCATTGTATGCTTTCCATTTAATGGGAAGATAGTTACGATTGATCAAACATCATTCAAGAATCTGTCATTTACTACATCTTCAGGAGCTTCGATCCCGATTGTAGAGCACTCTCAGCCAGAAACTGGGAGTGTGGGCATGTATCCATCCCTCATAGGAATCTTTAGTTGTCCTGCACCTGTCCTTATGATAGGGTCTAGTTCTGGTGAGGCTTCGACATCTGTGAGATCGGTGTCTTTTCACATGAGTCATATGGAAGATCCTTGGATTCTTCCTACACCAAATACTTCGAGTGAGCCCATCGTGATGGACGTGTCGTTTCCTGCAACTATGGTAGCTTATCAAGCTAATCTTGGATGTGTTGCAGAGCCTAGTCCTTTCTCTTCATGAACAGAGGAGGAGGACCCATATGTGCTGCCTGCATGGGCAGTACAGTCTTCTCATGCACATGACTTCTTTGATAGTGTTTTTCCTTTAGACGAAGCGATTATTGAGGCCATGTCGGGAGTTGAGCCACCATGGGAAGAGTTGCATCATAGATCTTACTTTCTTCCCGAGCTTGACTGCTTGGAGCGTGAGGACTTTAGGGAAGTTCTTAGTGAGAGAATTGGTAGTCCCATGGTTCCATTAAGCTCTCCTGGTCCTATGGCTGATGGGAACATGGAAAATATATCTCCAACGATCCCTATCAATATCTCTCGCGATCCTGGAAGGATAGAGAATGTCTATGTTGCAGCAGAATGTTCCCAAGCTGAGATTCAAGAATACACCGAGCTATTTAAATAATTTTGTGATATATTTGCTTGGTCTTATGATGAAATGCCAGGTATCGACCCTCGCATTATTGAACACGAAATTAAGACTTATCCGAACGCTAAGCCTGTTCGACAACGTTTGCGTGCAGTGAATCCTAGGAAAGCACCCACAATTAAGGCAGAGATAGAGAAACTGTTGAAAGCCGATTTTATCTATCCTATTCCCTTGATGGAGTGGGTTTCAAATCCCGTTCTGGTTGATAAGAAGCAGGGAGCGATCTGCATATGTAATAATTTCCGTGATTTGAATCGTGCCTGTCCTAAGGACAATTTCCCCACACCATTTATTGATCAGTTTTTGGATGAGTGTGCAGGTAGCGAGGTTTTTTCCTTTATGGATGGCTTTTCTGGATACAATCAGATACAAATTAAACATGAGGACCAACATAAGACTGCATTTATTTGTCCTTGGGGAACTTTTTCATATCAAAAAATGCCTTTTGGCCTTAAGAACGCTGGAGCTACTTTTCAATGGGCTATGAACTTGATCTTCCATGATCTCAAATTGATTATCGAAGTGTTTTTGGATGACCTTATTGCTCATTCTCGTATAAGAATGCGTCATTCCTATCATTTGAGATTAGTATTCGAAAGGTGCCACCATTATTTGGTCAGGTTAAATCCTTACAAGTGCATCTTTTTTGTGAAGTCTGGTCGCTTATTAGGATTCATTGTTTCTAAAGAGGGTATAAGAGTCAACCCTTTGAAGGTTGAGGCAATACTTCAGTTGTCTCCCCTGAAAAAAATTCGACATCTTCAATGTTTGCAAGGCATGGCAAACTTCTTATGAATATTCATTGTCAATTTTGTCAATTTGACTAGAGGCTTTATGCATCTTTTAAAGAAGGATTCCACCTTTTGTTGGGATGAGTGAGCCTAGGAGTCCTTTGATGCGCTCAAGAAAGCCCTAGCATCAGCCCCGATGATTAGTCCCCCAGACTATATCTGTGATTTTCTACTTTATGTGGCCGCATCCATGGAGACGATTGGTATGGTTTTGGTTCAAGAGGATGAGAAGCTCCAAGAGCATGTCATATACTATCTGATCCAGAATCTTATTGACATGGAGATCCGTTATTCCCATGTTGAGAAGCTTGCCTTAGCTACCGTACATGCAGTTCAACGGTTGAGACATTATATTCTCCTTCGCCAGACCTTGGTTGTAGCCCATGTCAATCCATTTTAATTCATCCTCACTCGAAGGATGATTGGGGGAAAATATAATAAATGGATTGTCATCTTGCAAGAATTTGATCTCAAGTTTGTTTCAGCAAAATCAAAGAAATCGTTAATTTTTGCGGAGCTTATATCGGATTTCCCAAGCGAGGCCGAAGAGTTGGTTTGTGAAGATACGTTTATCGATGAGCACATCTTCTTAATCTCAACTTTAGACCCATGGTATGGGGATATTATTATATATTTACAAACATTGAAGGTCCCTACTCACCTCTCACAGGATGAACGACGACGATTACGTCACGTATCCAAGAATTACCTCATAGTGGATAACACTTTGTACCGTCATGGGGTAGATTCCATTTTACATCGTTGTTTAACTCATGAAGAGGCTAAGGTAGTGCTGAATGATTACCATGGAGGGGCATGTGGTGGTCATTTATCTGGGCTTTCTACAGCCCAAAAAATCTTAAGAACGGGTTATTTCTGGCCGTTGATCTTTAAGGATTGTGTAGATGCGGTCAAGAGGTGCCATCCTTACTAGGTGTTTGCACGTAATATGTGCTCGAAACCTGCCCTGTTCCATCCCATCATCACCGTCGGTCCCTTCACTAAGTGGGGGCTTGATTTTATGGATTTCAACCCAGCTTCCGTTGGGGGGCATCATCATATCATAGTGGCTGTTGACTACTTCACGAAATGGGTTGAGGCTATGCCTACAGTTAAATCTGATGATGAGATAGCCGCACACTTCGTATTCAACCAGATTATTACTCGGTTCGGTATTCCAAAAGAGCTTGTCACTAACCATGGCTCGCATTTTCAAAATCGTATGATGGAAGAGTTGGCATCAAAGTTAGGGTATAAACTAGAGCATTCCTCCTCTTACTACCCTCAAGCGAATGGACAGGTAGAAGTAGTGAACAAATCACTCAAATCCATTCTCCAACGAACCATCACACAAAGCAAGAATAATTAGCACATTATGTTATATCCTGCTTTGTGGGCTTATAGAATCGCTGTTAAGACTGCCACAGGTTTTTCTCCATATCAACTTGTACATGGAGTGGAGTCGGTATTGCCGGTTGAGTGCGACATTCCTTCTTTGAAGCTAGCCATAGAACTCTTACCAGACACTTCACCATTGGAGGAGCATTTGGTCCACCTTGAGCAACTTGATGAGTAGCGCTAAGATGCCTTGGTGGATCTAGAAGTAAATAAACGTCGCGTTAAGGTCCAGTACGATAATTCTATCCATCCAAGGAGGTTTAGTGAGGGAGACTTGGTCCTTTTGTGGGATCAACCGAAAGAACCCTTAGGGGTAGGAAATTTTAACCCCATGTGGTGTGGTCCTTACGTCGTCAAACGTGTGTTAGAGAAGGGTGCTTATGAGTTAGTGGATTATGAAGGAACGGCCTTGGCGGAGCCTAGAAATGGGCTCTATCTCAAAAAGTACTATGCATGATTTTCAGCCAAGGCTGGTTATTGTATATTATTGTACAGTTTTGCATAGGTAGGTCTTTTTCTTATGGTGATCGGGTTTGTGATTAGTTTCTGTTTCTTTTAGAAGATGTCAATGGAATCTTCCACCTTCATAAGATTCGCGGATGGTGCGAGCCGTCACACTCAACACTTAGCCTCTGCCGCTTGGGTGATTTATACTCCTATGGGTTAGGTATTGTCTTCAAGAGGAGTATGTTTACGGCCATCTTCAAACAATGTTGCTAAGTATAGTGTCATTATTGAGCTTCTACGAGATGCCATTTCACATGGTGTTCTCTCTCTTGAGGTACAACTTGATTCGGAGTTAGTAGTGTCACAGCTTAATGGTTTGTACCATGTTAGAGATCCGATATTATTAAGAATATTCTTACATGTGAGATTATTAGAACGACAATTTGACAATATAACATACATACATGTTCCAAGAATTAATAATCAAGTTGCTGACTCATATGCTAACTATGTGTTAGATTGGCATTTGTTTCATACACAGTAAACTCATCACAAACATAAATTTTTACACATTTAAATAAATAAACTAATCATCATAAAAGTTTTTATAAATATCCAAAATGTGGTAATACATAGTGTCATAATACAAAAATGGGGCTCTCGAGCCACCAAAATATAAATACACGGTAGTACAAAATGTATCACTCCCAGGTATATAATCCTGTGGAGGAGGAGGGGGGTTGCAATCATGGATGTCACTACGGCTCTAGCTAGCCATCGAAATAGCCGCTCCCATGCTCATGGTACACCCACCACCTGGCACTGCATGGCCTCAGGCAAGTCCTCAACTTGCGCCATGGGTACTCTGTGTGTCAGTCTCACGAAGTTGGTATGAATGCTTTGGAGCATCCGCTCTGCATCCACACCCATGATATCATCTCCTCTTCCCCTCTATCTATGATGAGGGAAGCCTTCAGGTCGTCGTGATCCCACATCTGCATGCATATGGTAGATGTCACTATGTATCGTCACCCAAAAACATGTCTTTTGATTCCACATAATCAGAAAACACAAAAAATTTAATAACTCAAAAATCTTAAAAACAAGGTCGAGATTCGTTACCAATGTCACCGTATGCCGATCCTGGTGGTAGCGGCATGTCTGGGTCTCCCCGGAAAACTATCCCTGCATAGGGACCGTCATCGATGGCAACTATCTGTCATTGCCACCATGGAAAGAAATCAGCTGGATAGGGGTTGGACACCCTACCTCCACCTAATCTGTGCATCGCATTCACTCAACGTCGTTGGGCCGAATCTCGTACCCCGTGTAGAGGAACATCAACTCTAGGGATCAATCCCAGAACACGCTCAAAGAAAAACGTGCTCAGTATGCTATTGAAACCGAAGTTTTGCACTCTGCCCATCTTGCATTCACTGAGCTGGTGTTTCATGTTTCCCAATAGCGCAATGCTCCAATCATAAACCATGGGTCTCATGCACTCCACTGCATAGAACATCAGAGGCCGCGAGGCCTAGTGGAGTGAAGCTAAGCTGCTAGTGGAGTGAAGCTAAGCCTGCTATCCTGCCCAGTGTCAGTAGGATGGCCTTTAGGCCTAGCACCTGTATGGAGTTAGTTGGGATCTGACTCCCCACCTTCTCCGTGTCTGGATAGCAGTACACCACAATGTACTCATCTATAGTCAGGCCACCTCTGGGCCCGCGAGAGCGTAGGTTCACCACTTCCCCCCGTCAGGAAAGTCCAGTAATAAAGTATATGTCCTCCATTTCTATGATGAGGGACATCCTGTCTATATGGAATGACTATAAGTCTGGATCCCAGTAGTCTACTAACATCTACAATAGTCTTGGTTTGGCTCTTAAGCCACCAAGACACCAAAATTTGTAAAGCCCGCATGCACATAACACTTGTTAAGCCATTAGATCTGCCCTTACTGCCTCTTCTACATCACCATGTTCATGTTCTCTCCATTCTAGGACCATCCTGCACATAAAATTTGAGTTTGATCCATTAGAACACTTGAAAATCATTGAGCGCGGCCGCATACGTGACTGTTTGCTAAACAGCCATGTATGTACGCGACTTTGAGGGCGTTTTTCGCGTATATCCAACCCTATACGCCGAAAAACCCTTGATTTCCGCATGGGCCGTGGCGCCCATCTTAAGCTGGCCTAGAATCCTAAATATACCATGGAAGTTGACAAAATTTGCATCAAAATGAAAGAGTAGAGCATGGGTAAGTACCTGGAAAAAACGGTAGTGGATTCCGCCGGCTGGATCTCCTGGAATTCGTTGTTGAAGTTCTGAGCTCAAATGGGTAAAAATTTCAAATGTTTTATAATTTTTACTATTTATAGAAATTTTTCAAATTTTTGAAAAATTTTACCCCCTTTTCTATAGTTTGGACCGTTTCTAATCCTTTTGGACCGTTTTTGGACTAATTTATGATGTAGGAGACCTTTTTGAGCGTCGTTTCAGCCGTTGAATTGACCCGTTTGTGCCAATTTTAGGTATCATGTCTAAATTGGCATATAGGTTAGGTTTCATCACCGTTTGCATTTTGCATGACCTTATGACCGTTTCATTATAGCCTTAGGTACGAACCCACTCTATTATGTCACAGAACCTTCTTGCTGTTTTAGAAGTGGCACGATATGAGTGGTAGAGCTTCAACTTACATGGGTACCCTAGTTAGCACCTTATTTGCATTTGGTGCCCATGCCGACATTTTATCCCTTAGGGTGTGGGAGTCCATTGTATAGTATTTCCATGACATTTCGCAAGAGCCTTATACTCCTCTTGATCTTTTGTTGACCTATTTCCCTCAGGACTCCCTTATGTCAAGTTGTAATTGCATTATCATGAGCTTTGCCTGCCTTATTGAGCCTTACGCCGGCTTCCCTGACATTGATTTTCAGCCATATAGCCCAAGCTTGTCTCATGTCTAGCCATGCAGAGCCATTTTATATATCCTTTGCAGCTTGATACCCTATTTTTACCGGGAGGGGACTTTCCCCCAAGTGTCGCTATCCTACACATGTATCCTTGCATTGAGCATAGGTATGTTCCACTGCTTGGAACTAGTTTGTTTTCCCATTATGACACTCGTCTCCTCCTAGTCTGTAACTATAAAGCAGTTTTATTCTTTTTCAAGCTTTTTAAATATTTGAAAAAGTCCAAAAAAATTCAAAAAACCAAAAAGCTGGAAAAGGAAAGATGTTATCTTTTGGTAGCTGTCGAGTCATGTCACCTTAGAACAAAGCACTGTATATCACATCCGTTGGTTGGGTTTATAGTTTGAATTTAGGAGTTGTACTCGTTTTATCTAAGTTTATCTCCACCGACTGGTTAAGCTTCCAGTCCCCATGGAGCCTCTGTCGATGCCTCTTGTGTCGCAGAGATGTCCCAGTTTTGTATATCGAGTCTATGCTGCCTTTATTCAGTCACCATTCGTTGTTATGCTCTTGTTCGAAGGAAGTTGAAACCTGAATCGGCCATTACATAGTTATCTTGACTTTGCATGTCAGCCATTCCCGGTACAGTTACTGGTTCATGCACCTTATGATCGAGTCCTTCAACATTATAAAGCTTTGCTTAGTACCTCGTGTTGGATGATGGGGAATGCCTTAATGCCCTCCTTCCATCGGATTTCATCCCATCAACTTCAGATCATTTATTCTGGGATTGGAATCTAGAGTCATTTTTGAGTGCCTTGAGACTTGCAGTCATCAGTGGCAGGTTCTCTCACCATCGACAGTTTTTGGGAATACATCAATGTCCCCTGATCGATGGATCCTCTCAAGTGTTTGGCCCCAACACATCTATTCGCACTTATTAGTTTTCACTCTAATACCTTGATTCCCATTATCATTATCGGTGGGTGATCTCGCATCTGTTAACGGTATACATCAATGACCAGTAATCAGACGATGGACTACTATGTTCGACCTCGACACCTCTATTCACATAGTAGGACTTGTACTCGTGGTGGTTTATGTAGAAGACCTTCCATATTGGTGGCATATTTTATATGCTACCTCTAGTGTTCATGAGATTTTAGCTCTCGTGACTTGATTCCAGTATATGTCAGACATTTTCAGCTATTATGGAGATCTTGATCCATTGTATATCTTCAGCCATTATGGAGATCATGGTCTTTTGTATATCTTCATCATGGAGATTCTGATGTATGTATATTGTATGTGGCGATGACCACTTATGTGATATTTTGTATCATGCCTATTCATGGCCATTGTACTCTTATGTATCCGGGATTGCTATATGTATTTGCAGTTATGTGTAGAGTTGTATCATTGTACTATGCTGATTGGGTAGCTGGTCTTCCATTTGGGATTCTTCATCACTCCACTTCTGGAATGGACTTATAATGTATTTCAGCCATCGTATGACCCCTCTGACCTCACACATTAGGGGGCATCTGTTATAACTGATTTTACCACACTAGATGAATCACACTTGTATGGCCTTCCCCTGTCCCTCTACAGACTCCTTAGACCCCTTGGACCATTTTTTGTCCTTTGATGTTTCCTAGACCATCCCTAGAATCATGTGAAAATTGATATACGCGACTTTTAAACCCCTTATCGCGTATATACGCGGGTTTGACCCTTAAAACTGCGTACATCGGGATGTGTGCAAAATACAAATCCTTTTGGAGTTTTCCTTGACATGGATCCGACTCACTTGTCTCCTAGCCTTCCATATGCCTTGAGATCGCTCGGATTCGACCTTTCATTACCCCATTGAAAATCTATATAAGGAACTCTTTGGATACATTGAAGGCATAAGAGAATTGAGAGAAAAGAAACTATAGTCCATTGTTGCCGGAATTTGTGCTTGACTCTGCATCCCTTTGTCCCTTGGAGCACTTTGGTGTTCTTCCCAAGCTTGCCTTTTGTTTGTGAGCTTGCTATCGAGAGATGGAGGATTGAGGTGGTGGAGGCCCAAGTGGGGGATTCAGTTTCTCCGATTCGCAGACGTGCCGACAGAGGTTGTATCCATTGTAATCTCTAATTTTATATTAATAGAAATATCGTTTCCTATCCAATAATGTATGTTTGAATGAATATTTTATCCATGGATGATTTCAAATGCTTATACATTGTTGATTATATATGCTAGAGTAGATCTAACACCAATATATAGTATGCTTGTCTTGTTTACTTGTTGTTGAGGAAGTGATTCATCAATTCAAGCTGAAGTTGGAAAGCTCAACGATGATCTACTTCAACCGTCCGGAATAAGGTACGAGGTTTTATTCTTTAGTGTTAGATATTTGATTTCTCTTACATATATTGGAAAGGATTGATTTCTGGAGTCAAGCTATCTATTGTGGTACCCCAAGCCATAGGAATTTCTCTCCGTAACACCATCTATCTCTCATGTATCATTTAAATCCATTTTTTGAATACCCTCTCAAACACTATGAAACCACTTTGTATAGATATATATGTAAATCATGTGCTTGTTAGTCCAAACTTAATATTTTTGACAATATATGTTTGTATGTAAACAATATACTAAGTATGTTCCCTACTTGTTTCAAAGATCACTATTGGTATGCTTGATTAGGAAGTTATTCTTTACTAGTTATTTAATTAACAAGCATAATTTCAAGTTACTAAGCAGTTAGTCATGCATATGAAGCTTCAAGATAGGACCTTGAGTTTCCTCTATTGTATCCTACATTTATGCCAGAAACTGTACTCTTAATTTCCTATATGCAAGTTCTCTTCAGTCTCATATCACTCTCTTATTAGGGTTACAGTTTGTATGCATGGTCAAAGGCAGTTGGTTGGTCACCTCACTCACGGACCATCCAATGAAAAACCTATGAACCGAATGGCCCAATTGAATGAATTGAAGGGACTCAAGAGTGAAATGATTTTTCATGAATACTGCAAGCTTGATTAAACTATAATATTATAAACCCTACAAAAATTTGATATTTTATGCTTTGGACTGTAAATATTTGTGTCAAGACCTCATGCTAGCTAAATATACAGTCTTACAAGCCTCATCCTCCATAGATCCTACTGATCAATTTTCGATCAAAACTGGGCATTTTAGTATCCTTTCCCAATCATCATTCAGATTCCACATACCAAGTCTTCCATTTAATTAAATATTATAGTGAGAAGTTTTAAATATATCATAGTTAAAGACAAGAACCACTCTCAACCAATGGAAAACCTCAGAGTGGTAAGGGTCTTGAAGATATTCATTCTTATTGTAGATTTATTTTTGTGCTTGTGATGAGTTGAGCTCTATTTTCATCCCCTTTTTAGACCCATAATCCACTGTTGGTATTTTTATTTAACTCTGATGTTGGAAAAGGTAAATTGGGTAGATTTCATTACCATGAGCCTACTTCAAGTGCTTCATTGCTATCCTTTTGGTGATCAAGTGTGCTCATCACCTTTATTCGTAGTTGCCCAAGTGTCTGCTTAGGTTGTATGTAGTATATCTTTGAAATATGAGAACAATGTTCACAGATTCCCGAGATTCATATAATTCCAGAGGCCTTAAAATAACTTTCAAAATCCCTCGGTGACATGTACCCCTTGGTAAATCAATTCCTTGATCAATCATAAACATAATGATTGGGTACCATTTGTTTAGGTTGTTTCTCATCCTCTGCCTTCAGTGTATTTTAAGCATTCCATTTTATACCTCCTTGTTGTTCTTCACATGTATAGAATTAGATGGGTTTTAGTGTCTGATGCAAATAGCCTGGCTTCGAGGTTCTTTCCCAAGGAAAAAATGTTTTTATTGAAAAAATCCCATTTGCAGCCATGACTTTTGATAATGTTGTGAGCTATAATAGGAAATTAGCTGAAATTTTGATGTTGTACATATATTTAAATAGAATTGTAGTCTGAATTAATTCCTTGCTTGGTCGGTTCTGATATCCTTATGAGTTTATCTACATTCCATTTCGCAGGCTTAGGAAAGACTAAGAAGGTTACATGGATTCTCATCAAACAATGCTTTCTTGAGGTTTCTAACTAATTGTTCATCTGGGTAGTTACCTAGAAGTTGACAGTAATATACACTAAACATAAGAGTCTATTTTTGAAATGCTCTCAGTACAGGTATCTGTAGGAAGTGAAATTTATTCCAGTGTGATGGTTTTCAGAACTGCCTGTTTCAGCTATGTTGTCTAGACTCTATACTGGTAACAATATTTTTATCCTTGTTTGTGATTGTAAATTAAAATTATAATGTAGTATTTTGGACTTTTTAACATTATATACTTGTAACATAGAGTAACATCCATTCGGTTTACAATACAATAATGTTGAGAATGAAGCTATCTTAGCCAATGCTTTTCCTTTGTGTCTAATTGCATGACTATTCTAAATGTTCGTATTAGGTAAAGAAAGGGATTTCATAATTTTCAACACCTTATAATTTTGGTTGAAATCCTAAGAACAAGAGGTAAACCATGCTCCTACCCTATATTAATCTAATGTTATGTCATTGTTTGTGATCTACTTAGAGATGACAATATCAGTAATCATGTGTATTTTTCAAGTTGCAATTTAACATCCACAAAAGGTGTAACTACATAGTCACTGAATGAGAATGGTTAGCAATCATGCATAACATTTAAAAATTCTGATATTATTTGCTTCCTAGTCCTAAGACCTTTTGAACTACCATTTTAGAACCTAGAAATCATGTTCAAGTTAGTGTTGAGTTATTTGAGTTGTTTGAGTTAAGATCATTCAATTCATTCATCAAGTTAGTCTATTTAAAGATTGACATAGTAAAAGACCTAACATTATAAGAGATTCAATAATGTAATAGTTAAAACTTAGGTTATCTAAGGTTGAATATCACATTTTGTCAAAGCCTCGCAATAAGACATTGAACTTATTAGCCAAAAACATTTGAAATAAAAAGGTAAACTAATTGGTGAATGGAAACCTTTCAAATGAAATATTTTTTTGAAATACATTGGAGAGAATGACTGCTAAGTTTTGAATAGGTCATTCATTATATCAATTGGAATATTTTTTTTGGTATGAACAAGGATATCAAAACTGTTAGGTTTGGAATATGCTCATGGGAATATACACCTTTCTAAATCTCCCTAGAGTGCAAACAAACTAATTAGTGCAATGTGCACTAACAACTTCTCTTTAATATTCATACCGTTAAAAAAGAATTGATCTCTTAGATATGTGTCATAAGGTATCTCACCGCTATGCTTATGTCAGTCATGCATGTATTGGTGAGGTTGTTATTCAATAGCACCTTCTAGGAAATTTTCACACTCTAGTACAAACTCTAGAGTAGTCAGTGATGCATGTATTGTTGAGTTTGTTCTTCAAGAGAATCTTCTGGGAATTGTTGACACTCTAGTATAGAGTAGTCATTGCTTCATACATTTTGTTAGCCTATTTTCCTACAATATGAGGGATTAGGTGGCAGTTCATTGAATCCATAATTATCATCCTTGATTTTTTTTCTCATATTGACCCAATCGTTGGGGATTCAAGCAGGGTGCTCCTGGTGATTCAAGAAGGAGGAGAGATAATATTTGGTCGTATTGATGCTAATCACTTCAAGGGTAAACATCAATATGCTCCTGTTACTCAAAAGGGTTACTAGAAGGTATGTAATAGATTCATGTTAGTTTTCTACGTTTAATATTGACTGTATGTAAGTATAAACACATGCATACCATGTTCTTTGTATGATTCATAGTTACTAGTAGGTATGTCATGGGATTATTCTACTTTAATAAATCGATGTTGCTATTTCCTTCAGTTTGACATGGGAGACTTCCTCATTGATGATCAATCAACAGGTCTGCATACAGTCCATCTTCTTCAATTGGGCACAAGATTGCTTCTTAAGGAATCTTATGAAAATATTGATGGCATTTTATGAACATTTAGTTGCAGGTTTCTATGTTGGAGGTTGTGTTTCTATTGCAGATTTTGGAACTTCTTTGCTAGCTGGTCCATTGGTAAAGCTTGCAAACCTTTGATCTTTTGGAAATTTCTTGTATAAGTTAGTGGTGTTTTCTAGGTCTGTGCACAATAAAAGAATATAAACCACAGGGGTGTGGCACATCGGATGCTTGTATGCTCAAGCAATCAACGAATACTCAATAATGCTCATTTGATAAATTGATATGCTATCTTTGTAGTATGAAAGATATATAGTTGAACCGATTTCAAGAATTTTCTCAATATCAAGGACCAAAGGGAGATATTTTTATTTGTTCGTTTTATTACATTATTTAAGCCAAGCATGTCTAAATGTTGTTGTAATTTTCTATACAAGGCGGGCTCTTCACTTTGTTGCTTCTATGCAATGTTTTGTTGAACTTCCACCCTAGCAATATATGCAATGCTTTATAGACCATGTGTTGCTTTTATACTGAGAAAATGTACAGAGGATAATTCCCAAAATTTTCAAGATGGCACAAGATATGTGAATCAAACTGCACTATATATTTTTACTAAAGGAACTATGTAGGGGCATGTTACGTGTGCCTTGCATAGTGTGTACGTAATAACTGCCACATTGATTTTCCTGGGTACTATTCCTGTTCTATTGATGGATAAATGAAGTAAGTTCACAAGATTGGGTCAAATGAATCTAAGTGCTCTCTTAAGCTTGTTCTAGTCAAGCTAGAAGCATTCAAAGGACAATAGGCCACCTTTTATATATTGAATTTACTAGTCATTTGGAAAAAGAGGACACTGCATAAAATTTAAATGGTGCAACTCTGTCAGCTTTGCAACTAATGGTGCAAATCAGCTTCAGCCATCCCCGTAACCTAGTTTCTAATTTAGAAACTATCTTATAACCTAATACATTGCAACTATGTCAGCTTTGCAACTAATGGTGCAAATCAGCTTCAGCCAACCCCGTAACCTAGTTTCTAATTTAGAAACTATCTTATAACCTAATGCATTGCTAATAAAAAAATGAACAATTTATTAAAACTATTTAGACATATACATAATGTTTACATAAGGCAGGGACTAACTATCTTTAGCAACCTCTCTTGTTTGATTAGGCTTCCTTGTGTATTTCTAGTCTTCCTTCGTTATTTTATCTGAGTTTAAGGTGTTTCATGTTGCACTCCCTTAGACTAGTTCGTGTTCCAATATGATTGATTTAATTTGAAGGGAAGTTTATTATCATCTCTGTGGTTCTTCCCAAGTGGCTATAGGTTCCCCTCTCTACTTGTTTTCATTTTGGAGTTGCACAATCCTTTTTACATCATAGTGAATTCTTTTTAAAATCCTCGTTTTGGTAACTCGCAAGACTATGGGGAGGGTTTGATATAACCCAAGATACATACCATTCTACTTGTCAATTTACTCTCTAGTAAGAACCCTTATCCCTATATATTTCATATTCATATAACTAAAATTCAAATGCTAATGGCATTCAATGTTCAAGGCTTAAGAATGTTCTTTATAATTGTTTTGGCTATAACCCTTGATTTCCCTCACTCAAACTAACTATAATTTTTACCTGGTAAGTTACTATGCTACCTTTGGTTTATTCTCACATAAATTCATATTTAAGTCGTGTTTAAGGGTGAACTTATTTAATAATTATTCATTTTGTTTGTAATTTGGTAATTTTGGATTTTGACACCTCACCCAAATTTGACGGTACTAGTAATCTGATTCAAGGTATGTGCAATTGTTGGTGCCCTGGTATGCATAATGATGTAAATGGGGGAATATATTTTTTTAAAGGAAAAAATGATAAAAAATAAAGAAATGTAATGAATCACCTCCTTATGGTTAGGTTTTATGACTTATTTAGGTTTTTAATGATCCTATATAAGAATTCCTCAAGAAAAGATAAAGGATTATATTGTGGTATCACATGTAAGATTGCACCTTTAATATGAGTAACGTTTTGGCATAACGATAACTGGACAAATGGATTGATGTATGTTAGTTAGTTACGATTTATTGGGAGTCAGCTGACTATAGAATTGTAGTTGCTTCTAAAATAACAAAATTAGTTGCATTGTTTACAGACAAATCCCAAGAAGTTATGCTCACAGATTGGCTTGTGCTCTTATGATGGTGCAAGAGATGTCAGGTGAGATTCCTTTATCTTGTTTTCTGTTGAAATGATTGTACATAGTCTAACTGTGTACTCATCAATAATACCTTTTTGGGATACTATGCATGTGAATTTTTTGGACATAATCATTATTTGGCTTTGCTTTAGCCTAAGAAGAACATTTGTTATGACATGGTTTGTGAATAATTTGCATTACCCTCATCTTCCCCATATCTTGATTAACAATTTGTTCTATAGTTTGAGAAAAATCATCTCCAAAAGTATCTTCTACACGGACTTCTAGAGAAACCCCTCTAGAATTGTTTTGACAAGAAAAATAATTCATTTTATCAACTTGTATGGTTTTGTTCTATGTTTGACCATGATTCTGATGATTAAATACATGCATACTAGTTTTAATCTATTTAACTGACTGTTCAAGTGTATTTACGAGAGAATTTTCCTCCTGTAGCAAAGATTGAGGTTCTAGGTCAATTCCTTTGCTACTCTCATTATCCAACGGGGTACAATATTGAAAATTTGGTATAGATTCACCACTATGGGCTATCAAAACTTTGTCCACTTGAAATTATAAATCCCCAATGTGAGCCATCTCACCATTAAAGTTTGAGAAAATGCAACACCAATATTCTTGTGATGACCATGAAATTTGTAAATAAACTTGACCCAACATATATTCTGAAATTGTTGCAAAACATCTTGGTAAGTATCAATTAACTCTGAACTATTATGTTTTTTCCTATGTATCATCCCCATGAGCACGAAGAGCATTAAGAATACTGGTAAATGATACACCCAAGGGTTTGGGGAAAGACTGAGGCAAACCCTTACTGAAAATGGGGATTATGAGAACCCTCATGAGACAACATGAAACCCTCAAGAATGATCGAAAGGTGTCACACACAAAACAAATCTCTTAGTATCTTTGTTTTGATCAACCACATCCTTTCATGAATGTATGGAAAGGGAAGTATAGATAAGGGAGTTAATGGAAAGCATCATGACCCTATAAGTTTTAAAAGAGTATGGTGTAGTGACCAAGGTCATTACCAGGCTATCATACTCCACAGTAAATGAGAGCCATCACGGTGATACAATGTACGAGCTTACTAAGAGATGGTTAATCCAAGCCGATTGATAAAACCATGGTAATATAAGTTATGCATTAACTTGAGTTTAAATCCATGGCTATGATTCTTGTATATTAGGATTATAGTAGACGTTAACCCACATGTGTAATATTGAGTGTTCATGTTATATGACAAGGTATCATCATGTACATTTTGAAAGTAGGTGTGTAAAAAATGCCTACGAAAACAATATATACCCAAAGTACAGTGATTTCATAAGAATGAATATAGTTAAACATATAAATTTTAATTCTTTAAACATTACTTTAATCTAGAAAATCAAAGATCCTTGGTAAATAGCACAACCACTACACTTATGTAAATAAGAGATCACCTTGCCATCATACAACATTATTGTAACCGTATGCCTTTAGTAGATTTCAGATTTTGAATAATGCAGAGATGTGAAATAATCTTTGTTGAAAATTGAACAATATTCAAAACCTTAGTCAATAAAAAGACTATTGTGTCTTTATAAATGAGAATTCAAACCTTGTCGAAAGGATTTGATGGCAACATGTAAAATAGTAGAATGTCACCTCATGAATGATGAGTTTGGCTATATAATTAAGCCAAGATCATAGTCCACAATTATGTAATGTATGTAATAATGAATAGTCATGAACTTCATTAGCTGCAAAATTAAGTTCACTTATAATATGAAAATAGATCACAAGGAAAAGGATCGTCATGGAATCATCATAAAATAATGTATCTAGACATGTATGAAAATAAAACTGTTTGGGATACTCATGCCAACTGTTTCATTTTCTATTGGAAATAAAACATTCAGACTTACTCCAGATCAAGTTTGGTTTAGTCCCAAATAAACAAATGTTATTTGTTGTCCAATTCACCCTGTAGTATTGATGTCTTGTCTATCATCTATGGTTTGATGTTTATAATATTAGTTTGTTTTAAAATAGGTTGTTGGGAATTCAGCATTGTAGGAGATATGTAGAAGAAAGGCATTTATGTTAGAAATGTGCATTTGAATAGAAGTTGCATACAACTTTCTGTAGAGAACATACGACTATTTAGTAATTTTAGCTTTTTTTTTTCTATACTTTGATTCCTAAATTTGCATTGTACTTTCTTGAATTGTAAGTAAACAAATCAAATATCCTTATTACATAATAACATGAGAAGAGATTTTTAATAGGTTTCAAATTAATTTTAAACCTAATTTAAGTTGTCATGTGATCAATTGTTTTCAGATGAGGTTTTGATTATCATAAATTAATCCTAAAGATAATTTGCATAACTGTAGTTTTGAAGCAGAATAAACATTGTGTTTTGCAATCTTCGTGGGCATCCATTGGTGGAAATCAGTAAGTGGACTTGCTCTCGTTCCCATTTGGAGTTGTATAATACACAGTGATATGAAATGGATCTATGTTTGTTTTTCAAGCTAGAGTGAATTTTTTTTGCTTGCAATTAGAACACATTTGAGGGTTTGTTTATATAATGTTAGGGTTTAAATCATGAAGCTACTACTGTATTTTGGACTTGAATAATAAGTTCTTTGCATGGGATTTGAACAGATATTTAAGGGTTGGAAATGGAAACCAACTTGTTAGGGATCAAAAGACAATAAGTCGTGCCCTAGCTAGTGAGAAAGTTAGATGGAGTTTACAGACTACCAGATGTCATTTGGCTAAAAAACAATAGTATTTCCAGTTTTTTACAAGATTTGGCAAATGCAATAAGGAGGGAGGTAAATGTCCTTACATTCATGATTGAGAAAAGGTAGATATATACACCAAGTTCCTGAAGGGTATATGCTCCAATGTCGACCGTGAGTTGAATCAGAAGGTATAGCAAAACATTAACTCCATAGACTAGGCATGGAGATGTCTAGATAAAAGAAAAATGATGCAGTTTCCAGGATCTTATGGTGGGATTGATTATATTTTATCTTACTTGTCCTGTTTATTTTTGTGCACAAATTACTCCAAAGTGCATGTAATATTGCTGATATTTTCTACAGGGTGAGTTAATCTGACATTTTATGTATTACGCTATCAGAATTTCTTGAATCCTGGTAGCCTAGATAATCTATTGTTTTTTTCTTTTGACATGTTATTACACTAAGGATAATTTCCCTTATATGCATGTCAATGTTCACCCAAAAGCTTCAGTTTTTTATGGATTTCTCAAAGTCTATTGTGTTGAAGGTGATAAGGTATTGTCTGTTTCATAGTGGAAATTGCATTTTGTAATTTTTTTTATATGTTTATTTCTATTCTTGTTGTATGTAGTCCTTGTGTGTTATATCAAGTATATAGTGTATGTTTGTGTATTGAAATTTACTATGTATGGTTTTTGGAAATGCACGGATGAGTTAAGATGAAAAGTGTATACAAATTTAATTAAATGATCAAAAAACATATGTCAAAGTACAAAGCATCATCCAATTTTTCTAATAAATTGTAGCCTGCCACTTTATGGTTATTGCACGCTAACTCCAAGGTGGTACCCTTCATAAATGACACTTCTAGATTTGAAATCAAAGGGTAAATTAACTGTTGAATGGAAACCTTTAAAAAAAAAAATTGTTAATTACAACTAGACGTCGAATCTCCAACGGCCATTGGAGGATGTCCAACACATTTGTTGAAGATCCGACACTATTAGTCATCAGTTGGCCAACGCTTTCCCATCACATCTTCGACGTCCTCCCAAAGACGTCCAACGGAATTACCATGGCTCCGACAGTCGAGCCCGTCGAACTTTTGACGCCCAATCCATCGAAAAACCTACAGGTAAGTGTCAGAAATGCGACGGATTTTCGACAGCAGAATGTCAAATATTCGATGTCGTGGTGTTGTCAGATATTCGACAGGTATTGGCAGGACGTCGAATATCCGACGTTATTTTACCGACGGCAAAAAAAAATGCATATGTCAAATAACTGACAAGGCATTGTCGAATTTCAGACATGGAAGCCGTCGGATTTTGGGCTCAATTTTTGTTGTGAATCCTGCAGACGTGTTGATGAAGGTAGTAACCATAGAGAAACTGATTTCCTTCTTGGTTTCTGTTGACCTTCAAGCATGAAGGTGAAAATGAGAAATTTTCCAAGTCCAAGGTTCAGAGCATATTCCAGCAAGTACAACAATAGTGGAGTTGTTGTGATCAGTCACCAAGTGGGAGATTGTTGGTTTGTGGAGCCTGATCTTCCAGATTCAGAGATGGTATTGTTTAGTTGTGTTTGTACCCCAGGTTTACTGTACACTCTTCCCAGTTGGGGGGTGCGGAGGACATCATCCCCCTACGGGGGTCTGGGGGTCTGGGGCCAGAGGGTCACCAGCGGGGGTTCAAGGGCAGCACCCCCGAGAAAGGTGGTTCGGGGGGCTTCGCCCTGAAGGAATTTTTTGGGGATTGTTTTTGGCCAATAGTTTGCGGACCCAGGGTATTGGGTGACCCATAGTATTTTCCCATGGTATTTTCCCTATAAAAAGAAAACATTGTAATATGGTTGTGTATTGTATTGTAGCATTGTAAACAATCTATGTGATTGTGTGAGAGAGACTGTGAGAGTGTGAAGAGGAAGTGCAGCGTGGTTTCCTGCAGGTTGCATCCCTTCTTTTTGCTAGACGATATAATAAAAGGACTGGAAATTTCTGTGTGGACGTATCCCATCTTGGGTGAACCACGATATTTGTGTCTCTCTTGTAATGTGTTTAATGTGTTTGCATCTTGTTTAATAATTTAACTATATAATTGTTATTGCTCTACGATCCAGTTTTTTTAACAGTCCACCACCTAGAGGTCCACCATCTAGAGGTCCACCACCTGGAGATCAACCATTCAGAGGTCCACCACCCGGAGGTCCACTGTCTAGAGGACCACCCCCTGGAGGTCCCCCACCTGGACGGCCCTCGGGAGGATCATTTGGAAACCAACCACCACCAAACCATCCCGTTATAAGAGGATCATAATCACCCATTTATCAATCAACTTATGGTCCTGTTGGTCCACAGACGCCTTATCAATATTACCAGTATCCATAATCGAATCAACAATTACCATTTCTCTCTACACCCGATCTACCAAATTTTTCTTGATTGATTAACGATTCTATTCACCATTATCCTTCACAACCATCTATTCATGAAAAGTTACCTTCATATATACCAAAATTCAATGACAAACTTGGTGAATACCCCCAAAACCATGTAATGACTTATCATTTGTGGTGTTCGTCAAATTCCCTAATGGATGGTTCTATCCGTTTGAGACTATTTCAAAGAACTCTCACTGAAACTGTCGCTAAATGGTATATAGAGTTGCCTCAACATTCCTTTTGGGATTTAAACACTCTAGCAATGGCATCTACGCATTTTCAGTTGTCAATTAGATATGAAATGGGTATATATATTTTAACCTCACTTCATCAAATAACTTCCACCCATATATCCAATCACATACATGAGTGGAGATGACGACCTAGGTTGATTATGGCTCTATTCTCAATCAACTACTTGTTGATTAGTTTAAGAAGTCAATACTTCCACCCCTTGCTAGGGATGTTTCCATGGGAGGTGGTGTTACCAAAGATCAAGCCATCAACTATGCTAAGTACCTAGACTTGGTTTATTCCCAGTTAGGAACTCTGTATGATTTGATCCTGAACGCTCCTTGTCCTACTTCAGACCCTTCAAGACCTTCGACAAAACCACCTGCTGATGGCATACTTGGTTATGTCCATACATAGTCGACGGCTAAATCCACGAAAAAACAAAACCAACCTACTTCACCTCCTAGCCATATTGTTATCAATACCAAGACTGCTTTTGCTCATGTTGTTTCTACCAAAGTGAATGTGTTTCAATCCTTAGAATCTTCGGAAACAAAGAAAAAAAGGAAGAAACAAATCCAAGAAGTCTATGAATCAACAAGAAGATAATAAAACACAAACTACCGATCTCGAATCTAGAAATACGAGAAAGGTAAAATTTTCGTGCCTTATATGTGGAGGTGACCATTCTCTTAATTAGTAAAGGTACTTTAACTTCTTAATATCTCTTCATGCTTGAAAATCAAAGTAATTTAACTTCGTACTATTGCTTCTTGCTTGGCAGTCAATGGTGGTGCCTCATTCCTCGATAAAACCAACTAGTAGTGCCATGTGATATCTAAAATTAGTTTCGTTTGTCTTAGTGTTTCTCTCAATTCGATAAAGCTTTTTAATAGAACATTAGTCAAACATGTTTGTCACATATTATTGAATTTATTAATATCGAGCTAGCAAGTAATATGGATTTCCGTCGAATGCTTTTGTTGGTAATACCTTACACATTTGCCACTTCCATTGTATTCATCTTATAATGATTTAGATTCTTCATTCACTCACATTATTGCACCGAGAGGCGCTCTATAGCCCAGTATGGGAGAGATCTTGTAACATGATGTAACGT
The DNA here is from genome assembly GCA_001517045.1 of Pseudotsuga menziesii. Lineage (NCBI taxonomy): Eukaryota > Viridiplantae > Streptophyta > Pinopsida > Pinales > Pinaceae > Pseudotsuga > Pseudotsuga menziesii. The sequence continues at coordinate 875,633 of LPNX010956256.1, read as the reverse complement.
TAGTAACGTTTGTAACATGTCGGCAAAAAATAATAGTGATAGTGAATATTATGGGAGAGATCTTGTAACGTGATGTAACGTTAGTAACGTATGTAACATGTCGGCAAAAGATAATAGTGATTGTAAATATTATGGGAGAGATCTTCTTTATGAACATTTAAAAATTTAAGATAAAAATAACTTACACATAAATAAATTGGATCCCTCTCGGTGCTTTTTAGATCCAAGTTTAAGATGGATCTATGCTGATTATATAATCATTGATTACAAGGATTTGTTTTTAGCATGTATGCTATTATCCTTTCACACTGACGATTGTTGAATTAAACACGAGTGTTGATTTGAGCATCATTCAATCAACATTACATGTTTAATTCCCATTTAATGGTGTGCTTCTTAAAATGCTAAATGCTACGTTTTGCATGATAAACTGTTTTGATAATATTTTTTTCAATTTTTTATTTTATTTAAATTATTAATTCTCATTTAATGACGTACTTATTAAAATGCTAATTGCTACATTCTGTACGATAAACTGTTTTTATTATATATTTTTTCATATTTTTCACTTAATTTAAAGTTTTTTTTAGAAAAACTTAATAATAACATACCTGATAAACTAAGTTTTATTATATTTTTTATTTAATTTAAATGTTTTGATAAACTGTTTTTATTATATTTTTTCATATTTTTCACTTAATTTAACCTTTATACAAATGTATTAAATTTGAAAATTAAACTTCAAATTTTTTAAAGTTTAAAATATTTAGATTTTTTTGGTTGTTTCCACACTAATAATATTATTGAGTAAAACCCGACTTGCTTTAAACCATTTCAAAAGCACTCCGGTTATAATGGGTTATTTTCCTTTGATTACGATATTGTACTGCTTCTTTGATTATAAAATTGTATTGCTTTTGTTGTTGTTATTTTCAGAATTTCTTTTTAGAATAAATGATATTTTTTATATTTTTATTTAATTGAATTTTTTTAAGTTTAATTTTTTATTAAATTAAATTTTTATATATGTAAATTTTTTAAATGTTTATATATTGTTGTATATGAAAGGTGAAGGATTATATGATTTTTTCCATATTTTATTTTTGTATTTAATTTTTTGTTTTTAACACTTTTAAATTGCTATATTAATATTTTAATTAATTCTTTAGTTTTATAATATTTAAAGATATTATAAAATACGATATTTCAATGTTAAACTGGTAAGAATTTATTCTTATATAGTGGGGATTCATATTAAATAAAAATTTAAAAAACATTTAAAAAACATTTAAAGATAGATTTATATTAAATAAAAATTTATAAAATATTTTAAAAAATTAATTAAATATAATTTTTTTCAATTATTTATTTAATATTAATTTATTTAATTTATTTACTTTTATACTCATACAAGTTTTGATTTTGGTTTTCAAAATTAATATTTTTATTAATATATTATTAATAATTATTTTTAATTTAATTAATAGTAATTGAATGTGTTTATTAAACATATATTTTAAACCTTCAAGAGCAATTGATGCATATAAATGCCAAACAACAACAAAATTCACTAGCAATTGATGCATATAAATGTCTTAACCATTTTGGTTGTCAAATTTGGTCAAAAGATGCTTGTCAAATTTGGTCAAAAGATAGATGCACTTTTCATTAAAAACAATAAATACTCTTTATAAAAAGAAAGAAGTGTTAAAAAGGTTTAATAATGTTGTGTAAAACTTAAAACTTATCTATCTAAGTTTCAAACTTAGATAGTATTCTTGGTAAAATCTTGTAAAATCTTGTAAGATGTTCTCGGAGGTGAGAACATCTTAAGGAAGAAGCAAATAAAAGTTGCGCTCTCACCTCCGAACACTTTAAAGGGAATGCTTGACCATGCAAAAGATCAAACTGATCCACGCAAGAATAAAGGTGTGTACTCTATACCATGCGACCGCGGGAAGGTTTATATTGGTGAAACCGGCCGCTCCATTCAAACAAGATTAAAGGAGCATAATGCAGACATCACTCATAACCGAGCAAAGCAATCTGCATTGGCAGAACACTCAGTAGCTTCTAAACACCATATTTCCCTTGAAAATGCCAAAGTTATCATCAATATAGAGCATTACACAATGAGACGGGTCAGAGAGGCCATAGAAATCGAAAAACACCCAAATAATCGTAACCGTGATGATGGCTGGAAATTAAGCAAATCTTGGGCTCCTATTATCAATCGGATTAAAGATGCTAAACATTAAAAATATGCTTTACCCTAATGGCCGACATGAGAATTATTTTAGGGTTACAAGCATTATTAATAAGCAATGGATGGCGAAGATTGTGTGAGAAACGTAAGTATCTCCTCCTGAAGATGGGCTACGCTACTTAGCCCGAAACGTCGAGAAGATTTATTTTTACACAGGACTCCACCAGCCAATTAATAAGATTGTCATTGAACATATAAATTATAAAAATATTTAAATTAGTGTATTATTTTTAATATAGATTATTTGTATTAAAAAAATATACTTAATAACCTTAATAAATAAATTACATTTTAATAATATTTTATTTAAATTACAATTTTTTTCTTTTTTACTTTTAAATAAATTCATTTTAATAATTATTTTATTATTATTATTATTATTATTTATACCTCTCGTTATTTTTTAACTTATTTAACTTCAATTATAAGCACCATGATTTCCATCCCTTCTTTTTAATTACACCATAAGGTGTTTCCCAAGTGAGAAAGACTCTCATGATTTGGATTTTTATTACTCGTTAGTTGTTGGATTCGTTTACCAATGATTGGGATCGGTTGGTATGTTCGATCGTTATCTGTTCCTACCATCGACTTGTGTCAGTTTGCTTGATATCATAGTTTATGGATCCTTGAACATAAATCATAGGCTTTCAACAACTTCTTTTTCCAAAATTGCATGCAAGAGAAGCAACATCTGACGATTGCACATCTGTTGACTATTTTCTCTAGTGGTTGCACATTTTGAAGTCGTGATTCTACTTTACTAGGAGGTCGTAGTGAGGTAAACATGATTACCTATATGTGGGGCATCTTCTGGTTGCTGCTAGGCAACGATTTTCCCCAGTGGTGGCATCCTTCGATGTTGTAATTTTCTAGCACCTCGTGTATTTTGGCGATTGTTAGGTCACAAATTCTTTCCTTCCTAGCTCCATACTTGCTTCATTTGCAATACGACGTTCTTTTATTACACTCGAAGGTATAAAAATCCAAATCAATAATTATGCCATAAGGTGTTTTCTCTAATGGAGTCTATGTTTTTCGTCGCACTTTTATGCATTGACAGTTGTTTGAATTGTTAGATGACCATCGACGCGTTCTCCACTGTTTGTTCATCATCCGTGGAATCAGAAATTGTGCCATGCTAATGTTTATACTGGTCACAGTATTCATGATGTTGTCAATTTCTTAACTCTCTCCACATTCAAATTGTTGCACGTTGTTGTGATCAGTCTCTTATTCTTGTGTGTTATTGTTATTACTCCTAATGCTACATCTCATTGTCGAGGCATCATCTTCTTCTAATTGTTGTTATTATTGCTACTTATATTAGCTATGGTGGCCTCCATAGATGAAAAATGTTACTATCACGTACCAATCCTACAGAGAGGAAAAGTTAAAGAGAAACCATTCTCTCTTTCCCTTCACTCAGTTTGGTCTTCTTAGGCTTCAAATGCCATCAATTGGAAGCTCTGTCACCATTCTATGTGTTACAGTGTGTTTTTTGTTTCTCATTTTAAAGCATTTGCCTGTTTTTAAAGTATGGTCTTTCTTTCATTATTAAGTTTTGACTTTAGTTTCTTTTAAATTTTTCTTTGATTTTATGCTTATACTTATAGTTGATTTAATAGGTTTTCTTCCCATTTTGGTTTTACTTAGTGAAATTTATGGTTTCTAGGGGCTTGTAGAATATATATATGACTTAAAGGTTCTAAAAAATATCATAAGTTTTTATTTAAAGCCATTTAACTAAAGTTTAACCCTTTGTTGTGAGTTTTGATTTAGAAATTATTAAAACAGATATTCTTGTAGTGCAAGCTTAGAAAAGGTAAACACGGGCGCTACAAGAAAATCGTGCTATTTGAAAAATCATGATTTTGGCTCGAAATTTTCAAAATTCGTGCATAGGAGAAGTCTTTCACACCTTTTGATGAGTTTGATACGTGTTTCAGCCACAGTAATCATTGTGACATGTGTTGTGAGATCAAGCAAGGAATCATTTGGGTGAGTAGCGATTGTTTGGAGGTTATGAGATACAAAGTAGTGGAACCATAATGATTATGCACGATGAGGAAAATTCGCCATTAGCTACGCATTTCCTGAATGCATGAAGACCATAGAAGTCGTGGCAATACCTGGCAGTTTGTGATTGAAGATTAAAGAAGGTCAGAAATTTAGGGTTTTGTAGGGTAACTATTTAACAATGCCATGGCAGCTAGAGATAGACTTAAGAATGAAATTGGACACCTGGGAAGACAGGAAAGCAGATTTCTAGCAACCGAATCCATTATTCAGACAGGTATGAAGCAAATTATTGTCATATTCCATGAGTTCAGATTCACATTGACAGAGGATTAGTTATTGAGATTAACTAAGAATGCTAGTTCATAAACTCAATTTTTGCTCAATGTCGAATCTTCTCTGTCAGTAGAGTCAAAAATATTTATCAGTTTGAAAAGTAAAATTCAACTCAAGGGTTTAGTTTTCTCAACATATGATTGACTGTTAAATTTGCAAATATTTGAATAGTGTTAGGTTCTTTACTGAAGGAAGCACTTTTAAAGATCAATTATCCAGAATGAAGAGGAGTGGGAAAACAAACAGAGCCGAATCCTCAGATATGTCTTGGGTTCAAGCTTTCCCTGACTGTGCAAGGTTATTTTCAGAAGTAGGATGTCTAAACTATTTTGAGAAGATTGATGGACATCACACAGAAGTTTCATGTAATTTTGCTCAAGGATTGGATAATGACATAGTTACTTTTGACACCCTAAAGATTGAGCTGACTAGAGAGCTAATAGAAGTGGCTATAGGGATTCCCGATGAAGGTGAATATTGGTTCAATAAGGTACCTTTTACCTTTGATTCATAGAAGTACTTGCTTCCAAATGTTGTTGCAGACTGGGGTAAAGGAGTGCATATTCAAAAGTTCAAACCAGAGTGGAGAGAACCAATTAAAATTCTACAAAGCTATGTAACTTGTGAAGGAAGATATGCATTTGTATTTAAATATCATTTCAGGTTTTTGCAGCATTTAAATCATGAAGCAAAGATGAACTTTCCTTTATTTTTCCTAAAGAGACTGCAAAAGATGTCCAGCAGAGTAAAAGATCATCAAGACCATACTCAACCGTCCATATTTCATCATGATCTAATAAAGTTAATCATAAGTACAGTGCTCCAAAAGAAGGAAAAGACCTGGGACTATTTTCTATTCTGATCCAAGTTTCAATCTAAGAAAGAAGACCAATCAAAGAAAATGCAGCTGAACAAAGGACATAATTTAGTCAAGAAATTGAAGAAAAAGGTCATAGTCGAGATAGAAGAAGATAGTGTGCAAGGAAAGTCTGTGACACAAAGGGATGAAAATGTTGAAAATGAACAGTAGAATAAGGTTGAGGAAGATGAAATATCAAAACGTCAAATGCGGGATTTAGAGCATATAGAAGATAGCCTTCATGAAGAAGTAAATCAGGGAGTAGATGAAAGTTTGATAGGACAGGAACAAGTCCCTACAAGAGTACATTCAGAAGATAAGAAAAGTCCATTGATTGATGAAGCTAGGGCTGAAATTGAACAAGATTTATAGGAACAGTCTGAAGAAAGGTTGATGTCACAAGTAATCAAAAGAAAGGTAGTTCAGCTAGCATTTATAAAACACCAAGGAAAAACTTTGAGCATGTTGGGAGAGAGTGGGGTAGGTTGGAGACCTAAGACCAGAACCAAGAATAAATTGAGATTGAACATGAAAAAATTGCTAAACCCTAAGTTAGCTCAGAAGAAAATCATAGTGATAGAAGACTCTTCATCCCAAGAAGAGTTAGAAGAGAATGAAGGTTTAGATGTAAAAGAGATGAAGGGTAAGAAACAGGTTATTTCAAAGGATAAGTCAGCCTTAACTGAAACTAAAATCTCAGAAATGTTAAAAGAGGTTTGAAGGAAAGCAGTTTTAGACCATCATCAAGATGATTCAATGAAGCAGCATTCAGTCATGACAATTTTTTGTGCAGAGAAAGAAAAGATTGCGAAACCATCAGCCCAATGCAGTTTTGAAGTTAATGAGTCTCCAGGGGCTCCTGTAGCTATGATGGAGCAGCAAGAGGAGGACGAAGAGATCTTTAAGAAATTGAAGATTCCTTGGATGCCAAAAGGAATGCATCCAGTCTGAGAAGGAAAGTGTATTGATTCACAGAATGAAAATTTACAGAGAAGCATTAAACAATATAAGTATCAGATAGAATACCTGCATGAAACAAATGAGGGGTTAGTAGCTGCTAATAGAAGATAAAGAGAGGATTTAGAGGAGGTCAATAGCCATTATCAAGAGTTAATTGCAGTCTCTAAGGAAGCTTTGAAGAGGAAAAGACAGACACAAAGTCTGTGTGCATAATTGAAGCAAACTGTTCAAGACATAACACAGCAAAATCAGGAGCTTTCAAAAAGAGTTGAAGACCTAGAAGCTGACCATCAGAAAACAAGAAGAAAGACTCAAGCATTGGAAGGGATAGCTCTTTTGGCATAGGCTGCTAAAGATTTGTAAAATGCTTTAAATGATAGTGGTTATTAGTTAGTCTTTGTAAAGAAGTTAGTTTAATATGTATGACTCTATTTTGTTAAGTAATTCGGTAGTATGACCTAAAAAGCAGTTTTTTAAGTTATGTAATTGTTTTTGGGTAACTAAGATAAAAGTAAGACTGAAGAAAGATAGAGGGTTCAAATTTTTGTGCAAGCTAAGGATTTTAGCTACTATTCAAAGCTAAGTTTCAGAAACTCTTATGTATTTTGAATTACTGATTATGGTATATATGCAAACTATAAGCCCTGTTTATCTTATCTGTTGGTTGTTGGAATACTGAGAGGGGGGTGAAACAGTATTTTCAATTATAAAATTTTCAATCAAGAGCAAGTTTCTAATCACCAATCATAGCAGCATATCATCAACAATCATGAAAAATAACAAGATGCACAGTACACAAGATTTTTACATGGAAACCCAAGTCCTGGGGGTAAAACCACGGAAGCCTTTTTAATAATAATTGTCCAAAAATAACTGGATGAAAAGAAAAACTGTCTTATTATATAGACTTCAAATTTTTCAGCTTCAACTGAAAGGAGGCTACGACCCCCTGTTTTACAGGCTGCAACCTGAAGGAAGCTACCACTCCCTAGTTTTTTGGCTTCTACCGGAAGGAGGCTACGACCTCCTTTCCTTGCCCCGTCCTGCCACCCTGATAAGAAGAATATTGCCGAACCTGTGGACCTGTCAAATACCAAAACCTGTACTCTCTGCTGATAACCACTGCACTCTGATCACTGCCAAATCTTTTCTGTAGTCAAAACTATCACATCATCTTTCTGCTCATGTTATCACGGTCATGCTGATCAAGCTGCTTATCAACACTACTGGTTATTGTCAAGTCAATCTTATCACTGCCACACACACTGCTAAGTCAGCCTTATCACTGACACACACACTACCAATTCAGCCTTATCACTGACCATATCAATATTATATCACTCTGTAAACTCATATATACTGCCACATCATTGACTGAGCATTCATATCATCACTGTCATTTCATCTCATATCAATATACCATCATAGTTCATCACTGTTGTACTTTACACAACATGTACATCACTATTCCATTACATAACACTGTATATACTGCTGTATACATACCTCTGGCTGTAGATGATGATAAGAATGGACTGTGTATATGCTGCTGTACAAATCATATCACAACTAATATATTTTTTTACTGCTGTACATTCACTTATATCTATACACAATCATCAGCATCAAGAATAGTCTCATACTTCTACCTGTGCATTCACTTGCACAACTATACATGCCTGTATATATTCACTTGTACACCTTTGATTGATAAACATCTACTCAATACTGAATATGCATTTTCTTATATACCTTCTGTAAATTCAAGCCACTTTACATTTGCATC